>CM076582.1:154859778-155111660 GCA_034641835.2 Pinus albicaulis | reverse complement strand
CTGTCAGGAATCTATAATTTTAGCGGATTGGTAAAACTAAAACTGCAGAAGCAACATCGTTTCAACCAACTTTGGGATTCTAGGATCTAGCCCTCCTGAATCCGGAGAGGGATCTCTCCAATAAGTGCAAATATGGATTTGTCTTTGAAGTTTGGGGTAATGATATTAGGCTAGTTATGAAGGCAAAGGGTTTTGTTTGTTTTTGGATGATTGAGCATGAATACTGTTTTGAGGGGAAAGTTCTAAATGCAAAACAGTTCCAAATGTGAGAAGTTGCAGGTGAATAGAATAGCTTAGGCTAAAAAGATAGATATAACTCTGGTTTTTAGTCCATTGGGCTATGGAGTCATAACAGGGCTTTAATTGAGCAACAACATCAAGAGTGATCCAAGGGGAAAGTCATCTATATCACAAGATTATTTGAGATTAGAGTGATGGAATGGAAACAATAAAGTGTTGGAGATGGTGTAAACTGATAATAATTTCACAAAGGATTTATAGTCAGTCCAAACAAGAAAAGCTTCTTAAGTAACTGTTTAAAACCAACCAAGAACAGGGCTAACCATAAACTTTCTTGGGCAAGTTTGTATTAAAGCAGCTTAATTGACAAACAATCCGGTAATCCACATGATTACCTTCAGAAAGTATGAAAACACATAAGAGAAAAAAAGTGTAACTTAAGATCAGATAAAGTACTTTTAAACTTATTCTGCTTTCAGTCAATCACCAAGGGAAACTTTCAAAATCTGCTTTTGGAGAAAAACTAGGACCAGGGCGCACCATATCTTCCATAGTCATCTTTAATAAGAAAATAAGGAAAATAACTTTCAAGAAATCATGTTTAAAGAAAACAGTAGGACGAGGGAACTCCAGCATTCCTAACTACTTAAACTGTATTAAATCATTCTTAAATAAAAAAATTAGAGGAAAACATTGAGATAAAGATTTCAGTTAGAGAAGGTTACTGATATACAGTAGGTCTTAACTCTATAAATGCTATCCTTTATTAGAGAATAGTGAACAATATGACATACATAGAAGGAAAACAATAACAAAGAAAAAAGCACTTCACCAGTGATATAGACCAGGATCCCAAGAAACAACTTGTTTATTGATGTCGAACTAGTTACAGTCTTCAAGTCCAATGTTTCAGTTCAGCAATCATCTTCACTATTTAGCCTATCTAATCTATCACAAGCAGAGCTCCAAGGGCCAGTGAACACTATTTACAATCAGAATTTTTTTTCTCAAATATATTTCCAAGTTCTGCAACCAACCCCTCACTCATCTTCTGTAGAAGTATATATAGAAGGATGAGGAGGTGAGATCTGATAAAAGATCTCAATTTATAATTAATATAGAATTAATGACTTCTTGGACTTTGAGGGGCTCAGTGAAGAAACTTATAGACATATTCTCTGTATTAAATGATTTTACATAAAGATTTAAGCTCTATGGGAGCTTTTGTTGACTTTTGAGGCTCTGTGTGGCGTCGAAGCAACTCTGTAGATGTTCTTTGCATTAATTTTCCTTGCAGAAGTAACTTTCTGGCTACGCTGAGACAAATATATGATCCTGATCAATAAATTCGGCCTCTTGATTGAATACTTTGAGGCACAGGTGGCTTCGCAGTAGCTAGAGGGATCAATTTGCCTCAATTTGTGGCAGTGGAGGGTTTCCTGTCGATAAAACACTTCAGATTTTCCTTTAATTATGTTTTAATTTGGGGGATTAGGCTCTTGATAATCATTCTTAGCCGTGATCCCCACAATTATGTCCTCCATCCTCTATTCTGGTTCATTTTGATCTTCGTCACTGATACTCTGTGATTTGTGATTGACTTGTTGTGTTTTTGCTGATGTGTAGGGCCATGTAGGGTTTGAAAGGCATCAATGCCTTCGCAGATCATTGATAAACGTGGATTCAAAACCCTGTGATGATTGTCTTTGGTGAATCGGAGGCAAGAGGATCGTCACCCTCTGTCTCTGAAACTTCTTTGAATTACGGTGGAGAGAACGTCGAAACCCTGCAAAATACAAAAAACTATTATAAAATCCTGCATATATAGGTTTACTGTTGCGGAGGCATGTGGAGGAGGCGTGGCCGTTGGATGGCATCATCCAATGGTCAGGATTAATCGAAGAAGGTGGAAGAAAGATTGAATCAGAACCGTCGAACACGCAGAGATTGACGGTCGAGAGCAAGGGGGAAAGTCAAAAACGGAGAATCGTTGATTGGGTGACGGAATCAAGGTGATGGAATATGGATCGTTGATCTGCAGATCAGATCGATGGTGGAGATTAATCTGGATGGCGCGCCGTAGCCCGGTTAACTATCAGGCATCTTTAGCGAACGATAGCCGTAGGATGGCCCGCCCCAGATCGGACGGCGCAAGGCAATATCATTGGGTGTCCGCGTACGAACGATAATGCGAGATGAGCAAGCGGTTTTGAAAAAGTACAGGGTATGCGTGTCACGCGATGTATGGAATCGCTGGCGATCGGGAAAAAACCGCCTTTGCCCAAAGGCGGTGCGATGAAAACTGCGCGGTTTCGGCAATCGACTAGTGGAATGTGGGGACCCCCGGGAGATGGACTTCGCACCGTACGATCTGCAGATCAGATCGACGGCGCGGAACGAATTAAATTTGAACCGGCAGGGAATTATCATATAATAATAAAACCGACGAATTTTCAATATAAACCAAGGTTTTAAACTATAGCCAAGAAATATCAATACAAAACATGGCTTGGCGCCCGATTGCGGGGCCACGGGCACATGGGAAATGATGTGACCGAGGGTCGATGAAAAAAAATGGGTTTAATACTAAGCCCGAGGGGCTTAAGTCCAAAATGTGGGTTTTTTATAGTTTTTTAATGATTTTCAAGGGGAATTGAGGGTTCGGATAAGGTTTAAAAGTGGGTTTTAAACCTTATAAAGGTGGATTTTCATGAATGGAAGAAGAGAACTTATGAAAAATAGAGGAATTTTATGGAGAAATAGGGAAGCAAATGAGGGTTAGTTTTGGAAGAAGGGGGAAAAATGTGCTTGCAACAGTATTCTGGCTTGGAAATCACCATGATTTCTAAGTGTAAAATGGGAAAAGTAGTGAAGTTCGGATAGAGGATAGGCATGAGGCCTTGAAAAGTCTTCAAGAGCCAACAATTTTTAGCAATGAAATTTGTTCCTTGAAGGCTCAAAAAGTTTTTAGCCAGCATTTGGTATAACAAATTGTATAGCTGGCTAAAAGTGGCTCCACTTGGGGATGGTGCCTTCTTGAAGGCATCAAGAACTTTCAGACTTGTGTTCTCTGGGAGGCCGACCTGTGCCTGATTCATTGATGTTCTCTGGGAGGCTAATCAGTTGCCTCATCCATTGATGTTCTCTGGGAGGCTGATCAGTTGCCTCATCCATTGGGCTACTCTTCTTTTGATGAGATGACTTTCTCCAAAAACATATTAGCAACCATAAACATAATGGATCTTCATCAATACAAACTTCTACCTACCCAATCCTACTGATCTAACATTTTTTCTTCATTAGAGTGCACTTGGATTGGCAAACTCTTTTTACAACATTTTATTCTTTTGAAAGCATAAAAATAATCTAATTTTACTCCTTATTTCTCCCTGAACTCAGATTAAACAGTTGAGTTCATATGCTTCTCTACCTATTCTACTATCTGTTGGGATTAGACTTTCCAACAGATTTTGATTCTCTAAATTCTAAGACATAAATTTTAAAAATAGTCAAGTCAATATTAAGTTGTTTGACTTGATGTGATCTATGGCATAAAAACAAGATGCACATAGACATTTATTCTGCAGAAAAATTTAATCAAAATGAAAGGCTTAAGATCTGAAAGTTGAAAGTACTTCCTTCTCTTTTTACAGCTCTGTTTTGACCCTTGTTTGAGTTGTTCCTTCTTTGTTTCTCTGGTTCAGATTTAGAGTTAATTAGAACCATATTTACATGTTTTGTGACTCTGAAAATGAAACAGATTTCAGTCATCTTTCTTTGAAACCTTAGGTTCATATTTTGAACATGTTTGAACCTTTCATTTCTATCCTAATCTACCTACTGATAAGCCAATATTAAACAGTTTGGCAAATCGATTTCACTATCCTATCAGCAGAAAATTTAAAACCAATTAGTCAAGATTAGGCTGTTTGACTAACTAGAAGTGTGTTTTGTAGGAGTGGCATTTAAGCTTGCACACTTTCAGAATTTGTTTCTCCTTTTCTTTTCTTTTTTTGGTATGGGGCTATACCTTTCTTGTTTTCACAATCTGCCCTCTTTTCTTTCTTTTCATTGTTTTTGTATTTTTTATTTTTACAACTTTGAATGCAATGGTGGATGAGATATTTATAGTGGAAAAAATATAAAAAGGCTTTTGGAACATAACATGGATCAAGAGAAGTAATGCTTAAGCATCCTGCCATTGACAGGACCTCCAAACAATTCTACTCCATTCAACTCTTGCAAGAAAAATGCATTGTTACCAGCGGCTGAATAAATAGAGTAAGGGCCAAGCCATAAGTTGTCAAACTTCCCATGCTTTCCCTTGTCTTCCCTCCTTGAGTCCCACTTTAAAACTTTGTCCCCAATATTGAAATTTCTGGCCTTTGTTCTTCTGTCAAAAAGCTTTTTAATGCTGTCCTGCTTCTGCAATGCTTTGCTATAAACTTCCTCTCTAGTTTGCTGAAGATGGATGGTCTGATTTATTCTTCTGATCATATCATTTTCTTTAGTTTGTAACTCTTGAATCAAATTCATCACTGGAACACCAAGGCTGTTTGGAAAAATTGATCAGTACCATACACAAGCTGGAAAGGTGACATGCCAATGGATTTATTCAAAGTCAATTTGTCAGCCCATAGTGCATGAACTAGCTTTGTGTGCCAAGAATTCTTATTGTCCTCCAATAGTTTTGTGATTATGTTCACTAAGATTTTGTTTGAGGATTCTGCAAGTCCATTACCTTGAGGGTAATAGGTCGTGGAATGCCCCAATGTTATGTGATATCTATGACAGAACTCAACCATTTTCTTTGATCCAAATGTTGCTGCATTATCAATGATAATCTTGGTAGGACAGCGAAATCTGGAGAGAAATTTAGTATCCATAAATTTTATAATAACTGAGTCATTGGCCTGTCTACAAGGTATGGCTTCTATCCACTTAGTGAAATAGTCTGTGGCAGTGAGAATCCATCTATGTTGGGCAGAAGATGGTGGATAGATTTCTCCTATGAAGTCAAGTCCCCACTGTTGAAAAGGGGCTTCAATAGTGATAGGATGCAGAGGTAGGGGTAGCAGTTTTCGTTTGCCTTCAAAAATTTGGCATTTATGACAGGCAATGATCATCTTGTGGATATCATGAAAAAGAGTAGGCCAATAGAAACCAACCCTCAAAATTTTGTTGGTTGTTGTCTTCCAGTACAAATGACCTCCACACTCTCCTTCATGGAACTGGTGCTTGACCTTCTCTGAATCAAACTCAGGCAAACATTTAAGCAATAGACCAATTGCATTTTTCCAATAAAGACATCTATCTATAATGTAATAGTTTACAGCTTTCAATTCGAGGAATCTTGCCTTTGTTTTTGTCAAACCAGGAGGTGTATTCAATTTAAGCAAAACATAAATAATATCACCATACCAAGGAGAATTCATAAAATGATCTTCAATTATAGGAGTTGAGAATTATTCTTGGTCATCCAAAGCATTAATCATATTAATATCAAGAGCTTCAAAATTTGATTCGGCCATTAATCGAGCTAGACCTTGGCCTTTGATGAGTTTAGTGGGTTTTATCTCTAAATCATATTCAAGAATAATAGCGATCCACTTACCTCTCTTACCATCTGGGTCCTGTGTTAGAATTTCTTTAACAAATGAGTTTGGGACAAAGGCAATGGTGTGTGAGTGAAGGATGTACACTCTGAAGTCTTTCAAAGCTTTAACCAAAGCAAAAGGTTTCTTTTCCATGATGTTATACTTCAAAGGGGCATCCCTCAATGCCTTGCTAAAGAATGCAATAGGCTGCTCTTGTCCTTATGGATTTTTCTGTAAAAGGAAAATATCTATGGTATGTTCTGATGCGAATGAAAAAATATAAAAATCTTTTGAAAAATCAGGACTTATAAGAACCGGTGTTTTGGTTAACGCTTGTTTCACCAGTTCAAAGGACCTATTTGCTTCCAAGGTCCATTTTACCCCTTGCTCCTTCTTTAACATGTTTGTGATATTCCTAAGGAGCTCAGCCAAATTGGGGATGAACCTTCTCAAAAAGTTAATCTTTCCAATGAAATATTGCAACTCTTTGATGTTTCGAGGATGAGAGATTTGCAATATGGCCTCAATCCTCTTTGGATCTATCTTTATACCCTCTTCAGAAATAATGTGCCCAAGAAGTTTACCTTCTTGGAGACCAAATAGTGTCTTTTTAGGGTTTAAAGATATCCCAAACTTTTTGCACTTCTCGAAAAATTTTCTTAAATGTTCTAAGTGTTCTTCATCTATTTTTTAAAACACAGTGACATCATCCAGATAGATAATGATGAAGAAGCCCAGTTCTTCCGAGAATGCTATGTCCATGGCTCTTTGAAAAGTTTCTCCAAAATTCATTAGACCAAAGGGCATTTTCACATACATGAAAGTGCCCCATGGTGTAGTAAAGGTTGTCTTTAATTGATCAGCAGGGTGAACTAAGATCTGATTGTACCCTAAATAGCCATCTAGCAAAGAAATTCTTCTAGACCCTACCACCCTTTGTAAAATATGATGCATCTTAGGCAAAGGGTAGTTGTCTTTCAATGAAGCTTTGTTTAAGCCTCTAAAGTCTATACAAAGCCTAATTTCTCCAGTTTTCTTCCTAACTGACACCAGGTTAGACACCCATTCAGAATATCTAATAGAGACAATAATACGAGCTTCATACATTTTCATGATCTCCTTCTAAACTAAAGGAAACTGAACAGGGTTTATTTTGCGCAGTTTCTGTTTGAATGGTTTTTGGTTTTCTTTGAGGGGAATTTTGTGCTGTATTATTTCAGTGTCATAGGATTTAAGATCTTCATAACTCCATGAAAAAACATCAGAAAACTCTTTAAACAACTCTATATATTTAAGTTTAATGTGAGCTGGTAAAGTTTTAGACAGTTTAATCATCATAGGTTTAAGTTCACTGCCTATATTACACTCCTCCACTTCAGTCTCTACAGGTTCTAGTTTTGGTTTATTCACCACATCGTTAAAATCGAACAATTATTCTAAAGGGGCCAAACCTTTAGGCAAACTTCATCTTTGGAATGCAGAGTTTCTAACTCCTCTTTTTCTAACTCTGCATCTAATTCAGTTTTGTTTTCAAGTTTGTTATATAACAGGTTTATATTAGTAGGTTGAAGAGACAGTTCTTCTTCATCAAGAAACTTTTCTTCCTTGCAATATGTTTCATAGTCTGAGTCCGAACTGTTTAGTTCGAATTAAATTCTGAATTGCATGAAGTCTTCTATTTGTTTGTCATTTTCAAACACCTACCAATATTTCTCATTATCAGGAACAACTGGTCTAAATTTTATCTCAGTTGTGCAGTCTTTGGTGCTATATGGCATTAAACATGTTCTAGCTGCAAAGGCTAAATTGTGGGCCGCGATATTTCTTTTTCTTGGGACAAAGAACAATTTGGATTCCTCGAATGTTTTCAAAAGGTCCATGAAACCGTTTTGGTAGGCTCTAAGTCTGGGATGATTAGCATTATACTCCCCGTTGAATTGCCTAATGACTAACTCTGAATCTCCATACACATTGATTCTTCTGGCTCCTATCTTTTTCAATAGGTGTAAGCCTAAGAGAAGGGATTCATATTCTGCTATGTTATTGGAACACTGAAAGTTTAATTTGCAAGAAATGCTTTCTGTGTGGTTGTTTTCAGTGTTAGTGATCTAGACACCTGCACCAGCATTGTTCTTAGTGCAGGACCCATCAAAATACATACTCCATAGAGGAAATTTCTTAGTTTCATCCTGGTTACTGTCCTCTTCAACTAACATGCCTAAAGGTTGTTGTGGAAACTCAACACTTAGTTGTATTTGTTTTGATTCCCCAAGACCTTCATTTGTTTGAGGGTTGTTTTCTTGATTGTGAATGTTTAAGAGTAAAGGACATCTGCCCTATAGCTCAAGACCTTTGTTTAGTTTTCTAGATTTTACAGGTTCAGCAAACTGTTTAGACACACCTACATTGTGATCCTCTTCCTCCCTGTTGGCCATTAATCTAGATAAAGTGACTTGTTCACCAAGTGTTTCATCATTAAACATAATAAAAGAATCAAGGCCTGTAGTTACAGAATACAGGGGAGAGTTTTGTGGTTTGTCTTGAATTGTAACTGTGAATTTCATATGGGACTCCCTGTAAAGTCTTCTAGTTTGATTAAAAACAGGGATAGTCGCATAGGTCATGTCCATTTGCATAGTCCCTTGTAACTTAGACCCCCAAGATCTTGATAGTAACATTCCATAATTTGGGGGCACATCAGCCACAACAATATACATGACTAAAAATTTGGCTGGAATTTGGGCTAAGTTAACACAGAGGTCTTTGATTAATCCTAAACATCTTACTCTGCTGGAATCAAAGGAGTAAAGGTCTTTGTAAGGTCTGGTGATTTCTAAACCAAGGCTCTCCATTACAGCTTTTGGCATTAAATTATGAGAAGCCCCGGAATCATGCATAGCATTGTGCAAAATTTTGTCATGAATGTTTAAACTCACATAAAAGGGAGGAACAGGTCCCTCTTGATATCTACCTTCAATCTTAGGACCAAAAATCAACTCTGGTTGGTCATCATTAAGATTGACTGTGTCCTCATTTTCTTCTATTTTCAAAGCCTTCAAAATTTTGGATCTATATACATGTTGGGCAGCTAACTCAGTCAAGGGAACAGAGATTTTGATCTTTTAAATTTCCTGCTCCAGGCTGAAAAGAATTTGACTCTTTAAAGTGATAGTTTTAGCCTTATTAGCTGTCACTCTATCAGCAATATCAACTTGCTGATTTGTTTTATTTTCACTTGATAAAATTGTTTTTGCAGGAGTACTAGCTGAATTGTTAGTATTACTAAGGTCTGCACTCTGATTTTCATTGTTTTGAGTGCTTTTAACTTTTCCTTTATCAGAATTTATCCATTGTTTTATCCTTTTGTTTGACAACTTTAGGTTTGGTTGCAGTGTTGTTTTGTGAAGATTCGTCAGAGGTTTTGTTGTTGGGGGGTTGTTGACTAGTTTTACTTCTAAGGTCGTATTCTCTTTGAGGCTCTATGATGACATTTTCCTTGTCTTGATAACAATTTTCATCATCATCTCTTTTGTCATCATAAGGTGTGTATAGACCTTGTTTTCTATCATAATGAATCTCAAAGTCATCATTTTCTACCCCCAGCATGTTGATATCTTCTTCCTCTACTATTTCATCTGTTTCCTCAACCTCACTTACATAGTTTTGATGAAAGGGAGGAGTGATCTGCTGATCATCTTCCCTAGATCTGTTTGGAGGTTGGTTCCTTCTAACATTCTGATTCTGGTTCTTATTTCTATTTTGAGGAGCAGTTTGGTTTTGATTTGCTTGTGCTCTCTTAATTATGCTCATCTCTTTCATCATCTCCTCCATAATTCTCTCCATCTTTGAATTGGAAGTAGAAGGTGTGGATTCCTCTCTAAAGGACACTCTCTTTTCAGTTTCCATTCTGGCTCTCTTCTCCATTAAGTTGACTTCCACAGAAAGAGCACCCCTTTGCATATCTTCAAGAGTTGCAAAATCTCTCTCTCTTAGTTGATAGGTCATTTCAGAGTCAAACCCTTCAAAAAACTTTTTTAAAGCTGAGCCCTGTGGAGGTTTTAGCTTTGGGGAAAGTGCATTATACAAAATATTGAATCTAGTGCAATAAGCTTGCACACTTTCCCTAGTGTTTCTATGGAGGTTCTTGTAGTCAGAAAGTACTTGGAGAGGGTTTTTCTTTAATTCCCATTTTTTTAAGAACGTTTGATGGAAGCCTTGGAGATCATTAATACTATGTGGGGCCAAACCTTTGAACCATTTTCTTACTTCTCCCCCTAGGATCTGAGCAAATAATCTAAGCTTGACAGAATCATCATCAATTTCATTTCTGTCAAAATAGTCATTCATCTTATCCACATGTTGTGATGCAGTTGTAGCATTTTTGGCATCATATAATGGAATTTTGGACTGATAGTCCTGTGGAAGATTGACTAATGGTATAGGGAGGACTAGGGGAGCATATCATGCTACCATGATATGTGGTGGGGGTGGATTTACAAGGAGTGGATTAAAAACAAGAACAGTGAGCTAAAGTGGGGTGGTTTGAACAGTGGATGTAGGGTGAGCAGAAGTGGATGGACTAGGAATAGACTGCTGAGCCGATCTTGGATTCGAGACACCTAAGTTATGAAGGAAATGTAAATCTAGAGGTGTTGTTTCTCTGCTACCAAGAGGTTCACTTGTTTCAGGAGATGATAGTGAAGACTCAGAATCTAACTGATCTAAATCACCAAGAGACCTAGTTCTAAAAGGATTTACTAAGTCAACTTGAGATTGTTGTAGAGCTGAAAGATTTTTAGGAACTGAACTAGCTCTCAAGGGTGGCCTGAAAACAGTTGAAAATTTAATCTTAGGAGACTTCCTAAGGATACCTTCTGGGTTATCAACTACTTCAGGTGGGTCTGGGTCAGGATAGGCTCTAGTGTGAATCTTTCCGGGAGCCACTATGCTATGTTATTAGACCCAAATAAACAAGAAAAGTTCAGCCAGGTATGACAGTCCTTGAGAGGTTAACTAATCTGTTTACACAAATATTAATCCCACAGTCCTCTAACTGAGTTTGAATGATATTATAATGATGAGGGTTCTTCCTAGTGGAGTCTTAAGGTCTGCTAAGGATTTTTGGAGTTGCCAAGTGGAATTTTTTAGCTCCTAAGGAGGTAAAAGGTTTTATGGTCCACCACCATGTTTATTGGATACCAATCTGAAATATTTTTTAGGTTTTTCTAAGTTATTTTTCAGTTGTATGGTTTTTAAGAATATCCTAACTTTGTTTCAAAACTTAGCTATGGTTATGAGACAAAGACAGTTTACTCTTATGGCTAAGCCAACGAATCTTTCAAGGTTAGATAAAGTCTTAAGAGAATCCTAGGTTTTACCTAGCTTGTCACTGATTCAAACACGTTTTACCGCAATTAACACTCTTGTTAGTGTGGCGAAAAACTGTTTACTCTCAAAGTTTTATAAAAATGAAAAAGATTATGGGTTTCGTTCCCCAGCGGAGTCGCCAGAAATGTTAGTTACTGGTGGCTCAGCTGTCAAATAGAAAAATTATTATAAAACCAGGGATAATCTAGATTTTTTATATGTTTTTGAACTTTTATTAACTCAGAAATCTCCCCAGCGGAGTCGCAATAAATGTTAGCAATTCGTAATTTTAGTGAATAGTGAATAAGCGCCATGACGGTATTTCAGCAAATTTGAGATTAGGATCGCCCTCACAGATAAAATCTCTCGATAAAATTTTAAATATATGATTTGTCTTTGAAAGTTTTAGAGTTACCTGATATTTCAACAATTATGAAAGCCAAGGGTTGGTTTTTTTTGGATAGTTGAGCATAAAATACTTGAGGGAAAGTTATAAATGCAAAAACAGGTTCAAAAGTGAAAGAAGGAAATGAATGGCTTGTTTCCAAGTTAAAAGATAGATATAATGCTGGTTTTTAGTCCATTGGGCTATGGAGTCATAACAGGGCTTTAATTGAACAACAACATCAAGAGTGATCCAAGGGGCAAGTCATCTATATCACAAGATTATTGAGATTAGAGTGATGGAATGGAAACAATAAAGTGTTGGAGATGGTGGAAACTGATAATAATTTCACAAAGGATTTATAGTCAGTCCAAACAAGAAAAACCTCTTAAGTAACTGTTTAAAACCAACCAAGAACAGGGCTAACCATAAACTTTCTTGGGCAAGTTTGTATTAAAGTAGCTTAATTGACAAACAATCCGGTAATCCACATGATCACCTTCAGAAAGTATGAAAACACATAAGAGAAACAAAGTGTAACTTAAGATCATATAAAGTACTTTTAAACCTATTCTGCTTTCAGTCAATCACCAAGGGAAACTTTCAGAATCTGCTTTTGGAGAAAAACTAGGACCAAGGTGCACCATATCTTCCATAGTCATCTTTGAGAAGCAAATAAGGAAAATAACTTTCAAGAAACAATGTTTAAAGCAAACAGTAGGACGAGGGAACTCCATCATTCCTAACTGCTTAAACTGTATTAAATCATTCTTAAATAAACAAATTAGAGGAAAACATTGAGATAAAGCTTTCAGTTAGAGAAGGTTACTAATATACAGTAGGTCTTAACTCTATAAATGTTGTCCTTTATCAGAGAATAGTGAACAATATGACATACATAGAAGGAAAACAATAACAAAGAAAAAAGCACTTCACCAGTGATATAGGCCAGGATCCCAAGAAACAGCGTGTTTATTGATGTTAAACCAGTTACAGTCTTCAAGTCCAATGTTTCAGTTCAACAATCGTCTTCACTATTCAGCCTATCTAATCTATCACAAACAGAGCTCCAAGGGCCAGTGAACACTATTTACAATCAGAAGTTTTTTGCTCAAATATATTTCCAAGTTCTGCAACCAACCCCTCACTCATCTTCTGCAGAAGTATATATAGAAGGATGAGGAGGTGGGATCTGATAAAAGATCTCAATTTACAATTAATACAGACTTAATGAATTCTTGACCTTTGAGGGGCTCAATGAAGAAACTTATATACATATTATCTATATTAAATGATTTTACATAAAGATTTAAGCTCTGTGGGAGCTTTTGTTGACTTTTGAGGCTCTGTGTGGCGTCGAAGCAACTCTACAGATGTTATTTGCATTAAGTTTCCTTGCAGAAGTAACTTTCTGGTTGTGCTGAGACAAATATCTGATCCTGATCAATAAATTCGGCCTCTTGATTGAATACTTTGAGGCACAGGTGGCGTCGCGATAGCTAGAGGGATCAATTTGCCTCAATTTGTGGCGGTGGAGGATTTCCTGTCGATAAAACACTTCAGATTTTCCTTTAATTGTGTTTTAATTTGGGGGATTAGGCTCTTGATAATAATTCTTAGCCTTGATCCCCACAATTGTGTCTTCCATCCTCTGTTCTGGTTCATTTTGATCTTCGTCACGGATACTCTGTGATTTGTGATTGACTTGTGTTTTTGCTGATGTGCAGGGCCGTGTAGGCTTTGAAAGGCATCAATGCCTTCGCAGATCATTGATAAAAGTGGAGTCAAAACCCTGTGATGATATTCTTTGGTGAATCAGAGGCAAGAGGATTGTCACCCTCTGTCTCTGAAACTTCTTTGAATTATAGCGGAGAGAACATCGAAACCTTGCAAAATACAAAAAACTATTATAAAATCCTACATATATAGGTTTACTACTGCGGAGGCATGTGGAGGAGGCGTGGCCATTGGATGGCATCATTTGACGGTCAGGATTAATCGGAGAAGGTAGAAGAAAGATTGAATCAAAGCCGTCGATCGCGCAGAGATTGACGGTCGAGACCAAGGGGGAAAGTAAAAAATAGAGAATCGTTGACTGGGCGACGGAATCAGGGCGATGGAATATGGACTGTCGATCTGCAGATCAGATCGACGGTGGAGATTAATCTGGATGGCACGCCGTAGCCCGGTTAACTATCGGGCATCTTCAGCGAGCGATAACCGTTGGATGGCCCGCCCCAGATCGGACGGCGCACAGCAATATCGTTGAGTGTCTGCGTACGAACAATAATGCCCGATGAGCAAGCAGTTTTGAAAAAGTACAGGGGATGTGTGTCACGCGATGTATGGAATCGCTGGCGATCGGGAAAAAACCGCCTTTTCCCAAAGGCGGTGCGATGAAAACCGCGCGGTTTCGACAAATGGCTAGTGGAATGTGGGGACCACCAGGAGACAGACTCCGCACTGTCTGATCTACAGATCAGATCGACGGCGCAGAACGAATTGAATTTGAACCGGCGGGGAATTATCATATAATAATAAAACCGACGAATTTTCAATATAAACCAAGGATTTTAACTATAGTCAAGAAATATTAATACAAAACATGGCTTGGCGCCCGATTGCGGGGCGGCGGGCACATGGGAAATGATGTGACTGAGGGTTGATGAAAAAAAAGGGGTTTAAGACTAAGCCCGAGGGGCTTAAGTCCAAAATGTGGGTTTTTTATAGTTTTTTAATGATTTTCAAGGGGAATTGAGGGTTTGGATAAGGTTTAAAAGTGGGTTTTAAACCTTATAAAGGTGGATTTTCATGAATGGAAGAAGAGAACTTATGAAAAATAGAGGAATTTTATGGAGAAATAGGGAAGAAAATGAGGGTTAGTTTTGGAAGAAGGGGGAAAGATGTGCTTGCAACAATATTCTGACTTGGAAATCAGCAGGATTTCTAAGTGTAAAATGGGAAAAGAAATGAAGTTAGGATAGAGGATAGGCATGAGGCCTTGAAGAGTCTTCAAGAGCCAAAAATTTTTAGCAATGAAATTTGTTCCTTGAAGGCTCAAAAAGTTTTTAGCCAGCATTTGGTATAACAAATTTTATAGCTGGCTAACACAAGCCTCAACAATACATGTAAATGAAATGACAGAACACTACTACGTATATGAAACCTTGGCTATGACAACACAATCTATTATGGAGTAATGCTGCAATAAAATGTCAATACATGGATATGGAAATGATATAGCTCAAATACAATAGGGGAGAAAAGCTCTAACCCTTAGAAGAAATAATACATCAATCCTCCAACGGCCTGGCTGAAATATCCAAAAATGGAAAAAATGTCGGAGTTGTTGAGCAACAACTGCAACTCAGAGACTAGAAATACATAGAGAAGGCTGAATATGATGAATGATCTTAATTAAACCTCCTCCAAGGGATTCTCCAAGTGAATTCTGATCCTATCATTGGAAATATCACCCTCCAATCAGCAATGCAAAACCCCATAGCAAATGCACCCTGAAAATAATGCATTTACTGAAGAAAACTGCGATGTAGGGGCAAAGGAATGAGTTGGCCCACTACCAAGATCTACAAACTGCACTGTAGGGGCAAAGGAATGAGTTGGCCCACTACCAAGATCTACAAAATGCACTGTAGGGGCAAAGGAATGAGTTGGCCCACTACCAAGATCTACAATAAGCTCCTGAATCTCCCTCACTAACCTCCCAAAGGAATAGAAGCTCCCTCCTCTGACAGATGAGCCAAGGAAATGGTGTATGGTGTCCTCCACCGCAACACCCCAGCAACACTACGTTATACTTGAGCAGAAATAACGCAGTAAATGAAAGGATAAGCTTTGGGCTTGAGCCAAGATGTATGGAGAATGAATAAAAATCCTTCAAGAGGCCTCTCAAGAAGGAGAACGAATCCTAAACAGGAATTCCTCGACAATTCTTGCTAAACAACAAAAGAATGCATAATGTTTGAATAGACATGAAATGAATAATCATAAGCATATATAACAATGGCTGCCTTACCCTCATTTTAAACACATGAGAGCTCCCTCTCCATGGGCCCCACTCTATTAGGGTTTCCTCCTTCAAGCAATATTCCCTCCTCTATCTCTGTGCTGTCCCATGTAGTGCTTTCCACCTCATACCCTGCACTGTTTGACTTGGTCAAACTTAACCAAGCCTCATTTAAAATGTCTCCTTTCACACATGAGGGTGTGAAATCTAGTTCCAAGGCTGATCCCCTTTCATACTAGAGGGATTTTATCCATGTTTTTATTATCATTGGGCCTCCTTACCCAATTATTAAACTTATAAGTGAAATTATCAAAAACTAATGTTCCACTTTATTGAAGGAAAAATTTGGAACATTACACCCATGAAGAAATTTTGTCTTCACATCCATCCGTTCTACCTCAAAATCAAAAGAAACAAAAAAAAATAAATGTAATATAATAGAAACTAACTTTGAAATAGGAGAAAAAATATCACCAAAATCAATTCCCAGCACTTGGGAATAACCTTTTTCTACCATTTGTATTTCTCCAGCTTCTCTTCTACATTCATCTTCTTCTTAAACACCCATTTGTTGCTATTACAGGTCAATTTTGGCATCATTCCCAATGATTTGGTTAACTAGGTATCATCTCTAGGGCCAATGACTAAGGGTCTATCATTCCCTATCATTTCAATTTGCTACATGCCCTAAGGCAAGAACAAGACAAATCAAACATGACTTTCATCAAGAAATGGTTTCCAAGGTTTGAAGTTTTTTATATAGCATGTGGGAACTTACCAACACTACCTCTAAGGGGACTAAGTGTGTTGCATATGCAGGTAGCCCCATGCAAGGCTGCTCTGCAAAGCACTTCCCGACATCTATGGGTGCGTTGGTCACATTGGGAGTGAAATTCTCATTGTTCCAGAATCTCCACTTGGCCAGTGCCTTATAGAAGAGTTCACATGTGTCAAGCTTTGAATCCAAGTGTCCATTTGACATCTACATGACTGGGAACATGTCTTTCCTATTATTAGAAAGTCAATGATTGCAAAACTACCTTCAGTTCATATATAAGTTGAGGACAGATCTGAGTGTTTGAGGGGGAAGAATTTGAGTAGAGATGCTGGAGGATTTTCAATTGAGAGTTAGATTTGTATAACAGCTGCTGGAGATATTTATACTATGATGAGGCCGAGGATCATTGTTGGAAGGGTCACTTCAAATTAGTCATTTGGTTGTAACCTCTCCTTCTATCATCAATAAAGAATACAACTTACTTTTCCCTATATGCATCTATATTGGCTTTGATTTTCCATATTGCAAGATATTAGTTGATGTATATTGTTTATGCTTTACTGATTTAGCTAACTAACTTGAATATACATCTGTATTATTGCTATCTTCTGATGTTTTAGTGTTCTTTCTTGCAGGAAGCATTTTTCCTACAAACCGCTTGAATTTGAAGCTACAACGGAAGCGACAGAAGGAGCCATTTAGAAGCGCTTGGATTACAAGTAAGCTTCTAATCCTTTTTGTGTGTCTGTTCTGAGTTAGGAAAGGTAGTCGTATAGTCTTTAATCTGTTTTTATAGATTGTCATTTGTCTAGGGAAGCGTGTTTTATCCGTAATTCACAATTCTGGCCCAACAAATTGGCGACTCTGCTGGGGAGAATTTCTCTTAGACCTAGGTGACTTAACCTCTAATTTTCTTTGTTTATCCACCCAGTAGTTATTACACACAAAAATTAAACTTTTTCAAAGCCAAATTTGCAAAGATAGTGAGTTAGAGAATAGTGTTTTTCCTTATACACTACGCCCAACGTACCCTTAGATAGGACACAATGCTTTGCATAGCACTGTCTCCCTTTCAGGCCTACGTTGCAGAGTACTGTCTCCCCTTGGAGACTGTGTTGACTCCTGAAACCACCCAAATTCCTTTGAATTTGCCTTTGCAATTTTCTTCAATTTGTTTTCTGTTGTGTTTTGAAAAGTTTGATCCTCATATTGACCAGTAACTCTATATACTTCTTCCTCCTTTAACTGAAAATTTGTTCAATGTTTGTTTAAAAAGTTTTTCTTTATCATTGATAAGTTTATTTCAAAGTATTTTTTATGGTCGCATTAAGAATCATTTGCTTTCGAAATAGGAAATTGTTGTAAAATCTTCATTTCCTTGATAGGAGAAATTGTTGTTGAAATCCTCGTTTTTCCTTCAAAAGAGAAATTGTTGTTTGTATTCTTCATTTCTCAGAAGTAAAAGGCATTTGAATTATTGATTTAGTGCACCTAGTTTCTTTTCTGCATTCATAACATTAAGGAAACTGAAAAGAAAAATTTGCATTTGCATGTAGGATTTTTGTTTGTTTTGAAAAAAAAGAACATTAAGAAATCTGCATTTAGTTTGTGATCATTGATTTGTTTGCTCACAAATTATTTGCTCTCTTCCCTTAGTAGCTAGGTTTTTCATTGAAGAAAGTGAAAGTGAAAGATTGCTTATCATTTTTAGTAGTATTTTAGGAATTTTCCAATACATCATCATGGTGAACCTTTAAAAGGAAAATTGTAAGCAAGATCAACACAAAATTAATCTCAATTTACCTAACAAAGCATTGGAACCATAACGATAACATTTAGAAGGTTTAGGCTAGAGATGTGTTCCAGCGTCGTAAAACATAGCAATTTTCGTTAACTTGTCTACGATACATTCTGAGTGTGATACCTCACTTCACGTATGTAAGTATATCGTAGCTCGTACATGTACTTTCGAGTATACCAGGTGGTGTTATAGTATGATAAGTATAAAGGGGTGCTCTCACTGTGTGGTTTCGCATCAGACAATGCTAATACGGACTTGGGACTCCACGTACCTTCGAGTATATTTGGGAGGAAAATTTTTAGGTGCTATCCATCCATAGTGAACCGAGTCGGTCGCCTTGTAAATTGTGATACACCGAACACAACATTCAGGGAGATTTTCTACACGTACTTATTGGTTTGCTAGGAGGTATTCTGCGGTTCACAGTTTCTTGGTAAACCCTTTTGCCTAGCATTATCCTTTTATTTTATTTATTTATTTTTGGTTAAAATTAATCAGTAATCGTGGAAGAATAAAATATTTTCCCCCATCGTTCACATAGATTAGCTTTAAAACCACCTTTACTACGAGAAGTTACTTCTGGTAGGCGAAGGTGATCGCGATCTTCTGAATCAAGTACCATCCATACCTCTGGTGAAACATCATTTTCCCATAAACCAGAGTTAGATCAAGTTGTTTCTACATATCCCGGTTCGTCTACTGTTGTCGAAATGAAGTCTTCACAGCTAGCTACCCGTCATCACGATCCATCCAATCAGTGAGACCATACCTCTTTGACCCGATGTTGTTCAACCACAAATTGACCATATCCTGTCTCTTCTTTTCCAAAACATCTGAATCCTGAAGTCGAACAACTGGAAGTTGTTCCTATCTTGGTCATCCCACAAAATTTTGTAGCTATTGAATCTCCCATATCACACAGTCAACCACCTGAAATATACTTTGGGCCTGACGGTGAAATTCTTCCACCCAGTTTAATTGTGATTGAAGAAATCCCACAAGACACTACACCTTTAACTCCAACCCATTTTGGGGAACACCTTTACCTATACGAGTATTTTTCTCAATCGACACCCTCTGCTTTTGTTGATCTTCCTCCTTTTCAAATTCCCATCAATTCAAAAGGGTATACATTTGGTCAAACAACCATGTCTGAACCAACATCTTCGGTTGGGCCTATTGTTCCAATTACATCAGCTCCTACCCTCGCTACTCCATCGATGTTTACCACTTCACCAAAGTCATATTTTCATGGTGGCCTTATGGTCCCATCAGGTTACAAATCATTATCTGGAATTTTCTTTGGTGCATCTTCCAATCCATGGACTTTACCAATTTCATCATCCAGTATTTTAACTAGTAATCCTATTGTAAGTACTAAACGACATGATTCATTATACACATCAACAAGACAATATCAAGTCGGTCTTTTTGGGTCTATTCCTTCAAGTACCATATCTACTGCATTCCCAGCATTTGGAGAACAATATTTTCCGTATTATTATCCTCCTCATGCTGGGGGGGCAACCTTTGGTCACCCAATATGACAGTACTCTGTCACTTTTTAGTCAATCTAATGTTGAAACGAATGTTTGTCAATGGCGGCCCACTCTACCTATCCAACCACAAACGGTTTTACACTCGTATCAACTGGTTCAACCTATTACACCCACTTCATTACCACTTGTTAATACATCTATATCCTTGTTACAGAATCAAAATTTTATACATCATCAACCTTATCAAGTGGGTCCTTCAACTCAATATCATCAAATGTTGGGTCCACAGACTCCAAATCCTTTGATTAATTTACAATAACCGGTATAAGGAATTATTTATTCACAATATGGTCTACCATTTTATGGGATGTCACAACCACAACCGAGTTATACATATTAACCGAATCCTAATATAGTTGAAGATTTGGCTCAATCCCTTTCAACTATGTTTTCTCTTGAGGTATTACAAAATTGTCCCTCCAAAAAACAGGCTTTATTGTCAGCTATTGGTGGAATTGATCCGACTCATTCTAATATTTTCGTCTTTAATCATACGGGCTATGTGCTGCAATTACCAGCAGAATTGGAATTCTCCATACAGGTAAATGCTATCAATAACCTTGTTCATCACACTATTATTGATGAGGAAGCATCTACATGCATTATGTCTCTAAACTATTGGAATTCGCTTGGCTCGCCATGCTTACCACAATCATCAACGACGTTGAATGAATTTGATGGCTGTACATATAAACCTTGTGGTATTATTAATAACCTGCATGTTGAACTAGGGGGGAAAACGGTGAATATTGATGTTGAGGTTGTTGACAGAACCCTTGACTATAATATTTTAATTAGAAGGCCATGGGTATATGCGATGACTGTTATTGTTTCTACATATTTTAGAATGATCGCCTTTCCACATAAAGGTACAATTACAGTCATTGATCAACTATCCTTCTTTGCCTCTACTTCACAGGTAACTAGAAGCGTTCTGTTCGTTCACATACCCCAACTAGAACTTCAGAACATTGGTGTAGGACTCTTAAAATATTCCACTCTCATGGGAACCTTTGCATTACCGCCGCTAGCAACTTCGATAGAAATTGCAAGCATAGATACCTGCTACATGATCTCTTCCACTCTATCTGGCTTAAGGAAGAGTATGGGTGATTTTGATATTTCTACGTTGTATGAGTTTCTGTCGCCCAGCCCTATTGAGATGTCATAGAAATCAATCTATCTGGCTTGGGTGGAAAATCCGAAATCAGCATCACTGTGTGTTTGGGTTGATCTTTCATTAGATTTTGGTACCCTGTCTGATCCATTTTCATCAACGTTCTTGACAGATGAGAATATTTTGGAAGCTATGATGTTAGAAGGAGAACCATGGGAATATTCTCATCATTGTTCCCATCTTCCTAATTATGAAGAAAATAATCTTAGTGAACTATATCACCCATCCATCAAAAATTTCTTTTCGAATTCTTTTCCCATTAATGCAATCGATTCTGAGTGATATATTTCAAATATCGAAGAAACGATTTCTATCGATATTTCGATCAAACCTGGCATTGTAAAGAATATTCATGTCGGTGTATCTTGTTCTCCATCAGAACTCGAATCATATCACTCTCTTTTTCGTGAATTTCATGACATATTTGCTTGGTCTTACGAGGAAATGCCAGGCATAGATACTAGTATAGTTGAACACACTATTAATATGTATCCTGATGTCAAATGAGTGCATCAACGACTTCATCTTGTTCATCCGAAGAAATCTGTTGCCATCATAGCAGAAGTTGAAATTTTTTTGTGTGTTGGTTTCATTTACCCTGTTCTGCTAATTGAATGTGTTTCCAATATCGTTCTTGTCAGGAAAAAACAAGGAACCCTTAGAGTGTGCGTCGATTATCGGGATGTTAATCATGCTTGTCCAAAAGATAACTATCCTACTCCTTTTATCGACCAGATTATTGACGATTGTGATGGATATGAAATATTTTCATTCATGGATGGATTTTCTGGCTACAATCAAATCAATATCTACCTAGATGATCAACATACATTAGGGGAATTTTGAGGTCTAAAATGGGCCTCCTAAGAAAATAATAAAATAATAGCTAAAACAATAAAATAATATTTATGAATTTGAAATTCACTTTTTGCACCACAATCCATGTAACCATAGTTAAATTCAATTCAAAAGTTGTACCAAAAAAAAATAAAAAATTGTATTGATGTGACTATAAATAAGAATGAGATTTTCAAGAAAAAATCATTATCATTGAACAACTAATGCATTTGTCCTTTGTACTTAAATAACTTCAAATAAAATATAAATATAAATTTATAAATTGTTAATTATTATACGCTATTGATTAAAATTTATATTATTTAAATTGTATAATACATGTAATTAATATACTATATAAAAATAATATAGCATAATATAATATAATATAATATAATAAATTTATAGGGATATGCATTTTTTTTTTCAAGAAATATCAAATGACAATAAGATATTTGTATTCAAAAAGTGTGAAATGACATTTATTATGAGTACTCTACTTTGATTTCAAAAGTACTTGGAGCACTACCATGGTTAACCATGAGTTTTTATCCACCATTGAGAATGTGACAAGTAAGTACCTTTAACTTAATCAATGCCACCTCAACCATTAGGGATGATCTCATCCCCTAAAATGTGATTGGTTCTCATAAAGTGAATTTTGATTTTACATTTTCCTTAGGAGGCCCATTTTAGACCTCAAAATTCCCCTAATGAGACAACATTCATCTGTCCCTGGGGCACATTCGCTTATAGGAAACTTTTGTTTGGTTTAAAGAACACTGGGGAAACTTTTCAGAGAGCAATGGATTATGATTTCAATGACATCAAACACATTGTTCAACCATATCTAGATGATTTATCAATGCATTCACGAAATCGAACTAATCACCCGATGCATTTGAGAGCCATTTTCTTATGCTGCCGACACTACAAAATACGCCTCAATCCACATAAATGTGTGTTTTGTGTTGGTTCTATTCATTTTCTTGGATTCGTAGTCTCAAAATAAGGGATTCGAATCAACCCTTTGAAGGTTTAGGCCATTCTTGATTTGCTTGCACCGTCGAACTTACTTCAGATACATAAACTTCAAGGAAAGGCTAACTTCCTAAGAAGGTTCATTCCAAATTATGCCGAAATGGCTAAACGATTTACTCAATTTTAGGAATATTTCTTCTGTGATCCATAAATTGTGAAAAAATATTTCGGTAAAAATCACATCCAAATAAATTTGGTCGATGCGTTTCGAACCATCCAGAGTGGTTCATCATCAAGTCCTGATTTTGAACCACACTGGCTGGTTCGAAACGCGTCGACCAAATTTATTTGGATGTGATTTTTACCGAAATATTTTTTCACGATTTACTCAATTATTGAAAAATGGGGTTCCTTCCATTGGGACCAAGTTGTGCAAGCTTCTTTTAATGTTGTCAAGGACACTCTTGTCTGAGCATCATTAATGTATCCTCCTAGTTATCAAAATGATTATTTCCTATATATCGTCGTAGCCGAAACGACCATTGCTATGGTATTGGTCCAAGAAGAAGACGAAATTTAACATCCAATCTATTATTTGAGTCATAATCTCAATGATATGGAATTTAATTACTCATACATAGAAAATATTGCATTGGTAGCTGTTCAAGCTATCCAAAGTTTTCGCCATTATATCCTGCTCCGAAAAACAACAATAGTTTTGGATTGCAACCCCATGAATTAAATCTTATCACGTCAATTTCTGGGGGGAAATATTCAAAATGGATTGTCATTTTGCAAGAATTTGATTTTGAATTTATCAAATCCAAGTTAAAGAAGTCTTTAGTTTTGGTTGAGCTTTTGTGTGACCTTCCCTCTGATAGTTAAACTACGTTGGAACCATCAATTACATACGAGTCTTTGTTTCTAATCATATCATCTAATCCTTGGTATGGGGATTTCATCATTTATCTCTAACCCCAAACTTTTCGACCTAATACCTCTCGCTCAGAACAATGACGTATTCGATACCAAGCCAAATATTATCTGATCGTCGGCGATACACTTTATCATCGTGGCGTCGATACCATTTTAAGGATGTGCCTCACTCGTGAGGAGGCTGAAAAAGTATTAAATGATTGTCATGCTGGGGCTTGTGGTGGAAACTTGTCTGGATATGCTACCGCGTAGAAGATACTCCGCGTCGGTCACTTTTGGCCTACTATTTTTCGAGACTACATCCTCGCGGTCAGAAGTTGTCATGCATGCTAGATTTTTTATCGTAAAATCCACAAACCGCCAATGCTAATGCATCCTGTTGTCTCTACTGGGCCATTTACGAAATGGGGTTTTGACTTCATGACGTGTAACCCTCCTTCGTCTAAGGGGCATGGTTATATTATTGTCGTAGTCGACTATTTTACCAAATGGGCCTAAGCGATGCCTAAATTCAACAACATAGGACAAATAAGTGCATTATTTTACTTCAACCACGTTATTGCACGGTTTGGGGTCCCACAGGCTATAGTTACAGATCATGGGAAGCATTTTCGCAACCACATGATGTCTAAATTGACTGCCAAGTTAGGATTGTCACATGATAATTCTACTCCTTATTATCCACAATCAAATGGACAAGTTGAGGCTATTAAAAAAATTCTTAAAAAAATGCTTCAATGAATGATAGGAGTTTGTAAAAGAAAATGGCATTTGATCCTGTACTCCACCTTGTGGGCGTATCGAACCTTGGTGAGAAACGCAACTGGATTTACTCCCTTTCAATTGGTGTTTGGTCTAGAAGCTATCTTACCAATCCACTGCGAAATATCATTGTTAAAACTCGCAAATAGACTTGTTACCTAACACCTTAGAAGAAGAAGCGCGTCTCCTTAACCTCATCCATCTTGATGAAACACGTCATGAAGCCCAATTTGCCAACGGCTATTACAAAGGATGTATAAAGGCAATACGACAAAAATTGTACTTTATATTTCAGAGGGTTTACTTGTCATCATTCTGATTTGTCAAGAAGTTGATGTATTATAGCGGTAATTTGAGTTTGATATGTATGTTCCCTATATTTAAAAAGAGTTCTCAAGTGCAGCAAGTTTTGACAGTTAGTTGATTACGATGGAATTCCATTGGCGTAGCCTAGAAATGGGTTTTATTTGAAACATTACTATGCTTAATCATGAGCATGGTAATTTTTTGTATTATATTGTATATATGCTGTTGATTTGCATTCAATATATTAATTTGTTTTTAGATTTTTCTTGACGTTAGTAATCCGCTTTACATTTCATCGCAGATGTCTAAATCTTTGGAACCATTTGTTGGATATGCTGATGGTGCTAGTCATAGTACGCAGAATCTATCCTCTACAGCGCGGGCCATTTTCGCTCCAAACGGTGAGTTAGTGAGTTTTAAAGGGATTTGTATTGGTAGATCGATGAAAAATATCGCTGAATATAATGCATTGATTGAACTTCTCTCTGATTCCAATTCATTTGGTATTAGCCTCACAATCATAAGGTTAGAATCACAACTTGTGGTATTACAACTTATTAGTGTTTATACTGTTAGAAATCCAACACTTCTTATATTGTTCCTAAGAGTTCAACTTTTGGAAACACATTTTGATTTTATTCGATATCAAAACATTTCCAGAAATTTGAACACATTGACTGATTCATTAGCTAATCAAGTTTTAGACAGACATTTGCAACACATGTAAAGAAAAAATTAAGATCATTGAATAGGATTGCGAATTAAACATGGGAAAAACTCTGAAATCATATAGATAGATAGTTATATGTTTTTAAAAAAATTGTGCCCAAGACACATTGGTCATCTAACCTCAAAATGTATGTAAAATTTCATAAGTAAACTAGTGTTACTCATGGTAACATGCTATAGGTCTAGCTATCCTATGAAGTAACTGCATCCAATGGTTAGGAACCCCAATAGTGTGTTTTTTTAGTCGCATAGGAAGCTCTTCGATCCGACAATCCAAAATCCCAAAGGTCAAGCCTTCTATATGCTGCTGAAGCTCAGTTAGATTCTCTACCAGATCAAGATCCTGAAGGACTACTCTTCCGACAGCCCTCTCTGCTGGCACATATACTTCGTGCTCTAGATCCACTACTCTTTGAACGTGACCAACATCTGCATTACATTAAACATTTAGTTTAGTCTTGGAAAGAAATCAAAACACAAAAACATTATATAAACCTTAGGAAATTAAAAAAACATGGTCAAAACATTCTTACCTATTGCACGCCACTGAGCTCCTTCTGGTAGTGCTAAATCTAGATCTCCTCGAAAATCGATGCCTGCGTATGCATACTCATCGATGGCGATAATCTGCCACCAGAACCAGGAAAAGAATGCAGTAGAGAACACAACAGTTGATTGGCTATCATTCCGACCCATGAGTTCTACCCATCTCTGCATCCGAGGATCTTTAGGACTAGTTAGCCAGTGTCACATGCTGTGGCTGCATCAGTGGAATCTGTTCCAAGGCGAAGGATATCAGGATAGAACCATTGTTGGGTGCAAGAATTACGCTTAAGTAAAGTCCTCAATACTTAAATTTTCAACCTGGGGGATTCATAAACTTAGAGACAAAGAACAAACAATGGCAAAGATGGTATCAATATTTCTAATATGAACTCCTACTTTTTAAAGGAAAAATTCCAGAATCAAACTTTAGAGAAAAAGGAAACTCAAACCATCAAAACAATCTGAGGCTAGAACAAGAAGAAATGTACTTGCAAGAGAGATTCGGAAATAAAAATAAGGAAATTACTCTAGCGAGATATTGATCATCTACTGAGAATGTGTTTTCTTTAGCAAAGACACCTTAGCAGTCTTCAACAGATGGGCCCTTTCAAACCTTCTCATGTAAAGATATCATTCCCACAAGAATTGATCTTGCACTAGTGCAGGAACAACGATCTATGCATAAGGTGTAAAGTAATGTCTGTACTAAAAATTATTTTCTCCGTGCAAGGGCCCTGAACTTTATCAAGTCCACAAAACTCATATCTAGTACCAAGAAACTGTTTCTTATACCTGATATGAGCTTCTTACACTTTAAATTTTAGTCCTTGAAATCAATGATTAATTACTGCAGGTGTTATGAAACCAAATTTCTTATCAGAAATATGAATATCTGTAGAGAATAAGGAAACAATATTTTTAATTAAAATGTAACTAAAAGCAAGAAAGTTGTTAGAAGTAAACTAAAGAGACTTGCTGCATCACACTATCCAACACTGGTGCAAAAATAGTTCTCCTGCTTGCACCAGGCGGAGAAAATAAACCAAATGTGCAGAAAGTGAATAGCACACCAACGTGCACTGGTGCAGGTAATTTCTCCTGTTCGAACCAAGCGGAGAAAGAAAATTTAAATTCAGATGCAAAAAAGGAAATTTAACTACTTCACACTACAGATCTACTTTCACTCAAACAGAAATTCAAATATTGTAAATTAAATCGCACTTAGCAGACATAAATTTCAAGAACAGAAAGGAGGGAGAACGTGCTGGGTTGGATGGGCCCTAGCCAACCAGCACATTTCCCTTTCAAATGTAAATGCTACTCAGTATTGAATCAATTCATCAATTGTTTAAGCATGAAGAAATAAAATCCATGAAGCATAAGGCAGATCTCTTCTTATTAAATCCTAAAATCAAATACATGTGTGGTTACTTATCCAGCCCAGATTTGGGTGATAACAAAATACAAGCTTGTTACCGCCTCACTGGTTCTATTCTTTGATTTATTCAATTCTATCCCAATATTGAACATCTTGTCCTATTTACATTTCTCCTTATATAGATCCTTTTGGCCATAGGCCAAAAGAATCGTTTAACCATTACATAGCAAATTGTAGAAATCATTACAACAAATTACATAACTGATTGCAGAATAAGCTCTCGGCCTTCAAAATTAAACGTTCTAACAAAATGGTCTGTGGCTATCTCCATCTGTTCGTTGCTCCTAAGTCTGATCTTTGCTACTCCAGATTGACTTGTTTTTATCACTGGGACTCGGCTACCTTCAGATATGGTGGTACAAAATTAGGCAGCAATCAAAGAGATCTGGATTTGCTGCCAAGATTCGCGGTGCTGGCCCTGGTGCGATATTTGTTCTGCACTAAAAATCAGCGGTCAAGGTAAGAATTTAACTATTAAATAACATAGGAGGTAACGATGAGTTACAAAAGTAATTCTAAGTATAAAATCACATATTTAATATTTAATAAATTCTAAGTTAAGTTAAAATATGTAAAATATGAAGTTAATGAAAAATGTGTCATCGTTCTCACACTAGTGCAGGATGAGGGCACATAATATAGGTAAAACAGGGTAAATGATTACGATTTGGAAAGGGAAAAATGGTAAAAAAGGGTGCAAATTAGAGGACCAACATCCTCCCATCCCTAAACTATTGTTTTTCCTCACACAACTTTTTACCTCTGCAAAAACCCAAAATTTTGAATACTCCAACTCAGTCCTGTTCCAGCATGTTGTCCTCAGGCTACACTGTTTCAGCCTTCTTCCTCTTGATGTGCCTTAAATTATTTTCTACCTTTCTCAACCACCTGAAACAACATCCAACCCAATATTTCCAAACTTTAACCTTGATTTTCTTTTGTTTGAGCTCTGCCATCAATTCTTCTCTGCTTTGTTCTTTCTACTCTTGTGCTTTGGTCACAAGCTGCTCCAAGTTTTGTACTTTGAGTTCTAATTCTGCTATGCGAGCAACAAGAGTCACCAATTATTTTCCTCCCTCTGTCTCAGTAGGGGCTTTCATTGGCTCCAGGACTTCTATATTTTCCATGGTCGCATCAAGGAAATCTTTTACCTACAGTTCCTCTTTTTCCAGGTCTCCTTCCTTCTGCTCTGGTTCATCTTCATCCGATTCCTTGTCTTCTGTGGGTTCTTTTTCCTCTTCTTCTTCTTCTGGTTCCTCTCCATACGATTCCTCTTCTTTTGTGGGTTCTTATTGTACTAGTGCAGAATGGGATTCCATACCTTGTGGGGGTTGTGGTTTCTTACCTACATCGGCGATTTTACTCTTATGGGGTCTTTTGATAAAATGTGCCAGTAGAGTATCGTCCCCAACTTATGAAATATTTGTTGTTTCTGCAAGGACTGATAGACTGTCATGTTTAGAGGCCTCTGCCTATGTAGAAGGGTTTTCTCTAGCAGGTGCACGAACTATTTCCTTAATGGAAGACAGGGTCTTCTCTTCTGTCGATTTTTCTGACCACTTTCTTTTCGCACTAGTGCGAGAAGAACTTCCCTCGGCTGACTTCCCATGAAACTATTTCAACAGCTCTTCCCATGTCATACCTTTTCTCTCCAGTTGTTTTAAGACCAGGATTTTATCAGGTCGTGATGGCATAACCGTGTATTGGCCTGGTCCTCCCTTCCATCATGTATGCTTCTAGCCATTTTCTCCAAGCTTTTGAGAAAAAAGTAGGGGAATTTCATCTTCCAATGAATGTGCCAGCCTCCTTCAAAATGTTTCAGCAGTCTAAAATGATACACCAGGGTACAGGTGTACCTCCCTTCGTAGGTCACAAATTTCTGCAAAACAAACAAGAGATCCTTCCATTGACCCAGCAAGGCTTTGTGTTGGACTTCGCATTTCCAATTCACCTCCTTCTTCTTATCCTCGACAAAATGCTACCATCGTTTGATTTCCAGCTTCTGGTTCTTGAACCACTCCACTCCTGTTGCTACTGCTACAAATTTCTTCGTGACTTTGAATTCGAGTGGCCCAATTCTCACTTGGCCATTCTTAAAGCTTCTTGAAAATTGTAGGAAAACCTCCTTGTCATACCCATTAAAATTTTTCAATAACCGTAGAAATACCAACTCTCGCAATAGTGGAAGACTATTGCGAAATTCGGCAGTTTGCTCAATCTTTCTAAGAGACAGGGGCTCATTTCGGACGGGTGGCATTGCTTCTATTGGCTATGAACAATATGTTCCAAATTTTGTATGCAATACTGGGGAATTGGATTTCATACATAAATATCTAACCATATCTCTGATTCATTTTCCATAAATACTCATCATTTCCGGTCAAGCTTAATTGGTACGCGTGACGATGGTATAATGGTTAAGTGCAGTAATAATCATGATGAAGGGACGTTTAGGATAAATGTAGGAGTGGAGGAGGGGGGGGGGTTATGAGTGAAGGAAATTTCAAATCATTGTGGAGTGGGGTAGATTATATGCAAACAACGATTAACACAATCCTTACATTTCTTCATAATTACAAAAAAAAGGGAACTTAGCACTCATTAAAAGGATCATGATTTCTACTTAAAAAACTTTGTACTTTTAACTAATTTCCTCCTAGGTAACATAATAGCATAAATAATTGTCAATCATATGAAAAACATCATATAAATTTCCATCATGATCACTTTCTTATGTCATATGATAACTTGTATTATGCTGCTGATGAAGTGCATTCTTGTAGTGATCTTTGCACCACTTAAATAATATCATTTTGCTGGTACTTTTCTGCTCATCTTATCATATAGGACAACATGATTGCACTAGTGCAAGCATAATATTAAGACAAATAATTAAAATATAGGCCATATTTCACATGATTTCCTCAACTTATTCTGAATTTTGCTTTTCCTTTTCTTGATGTTTCAGAGCACATCCTTCTGCTCTTTGTATGCAAGATCCCGCAATAAACTCATGAGGGAACAAAGGAGTGGGAAAGGAAAATATTATAATGGGAATGAATTCTGTCACAAGGATTCCAGGAAAGTACCAAAAGAGGGAAAATAGAAGTGGGATAGGAAAAAAAATTCAGGGTTAAAGTGGGATTTCTTCGAAGTGGATAGGGTGAATTTAGAAGAATATGGGAAGGTTAATTATACTAGGATTCCAAGAAGAAATCTGAGGGAAAATTATGAAATGGGATATGAAGAAAGGTAGAAAATACTCTGGAAGGTCTGCCTGCACTAGTGCAAGAAAAATAACTGCAGCAAGAATTATAGAGAAAAGAGTATGGTACATACCTGTTACCTTGTCCCAAATGAATTCCTTGTTTTGTTTCTAGATTATGCATCACATATTTAGAGGGAACCACCATCAATACACATTGTTTCCAACCAGCATCTTGTGAGCAGTCATCATTGAGTAATTCATCACTCTAAATATCATGAAAGTCAAAATTAGTTATGATGCCAATTAGCAATCTCTTTATTGAACACTCTATATTATGTTGTCATCCATATTCAAACTAAATTTCCTCTTTATATAGAACAAAGAATAACCTTTACTAAGGGTACCACATCCTTAAATATTCTTGATTTTTGAAACATATAACTCAAAGTATAATGTTCAAATCATCTTTAAAACCATTTTCCAATGAAAAAATATAAGTTTAGGGGAAGAGAAAAATAGCCAAGAAAATCACAATATACAATTAAGTTTAGTACCACAGACATAGCCCTGTTGCTCGTAGGTGTCCGTAACCTTGGCAGGGGTGTATTTTGACCCATCGAAATGTCTGTGTCCCACTTACTAGGCATGGATTCATAGTTATCTTATTTTAATTTTAGATGAAGGCCACTACTTTGGCTTGGTAACCAACTAATGACAGTGCCATTCACAATAAGTAACATGGATGAACAGGTTGGCTCGTGATGAGACCTCCTATATTCCAACTTTTTGGTTGAAAGCCATTACTTTGGGTTGGTGACCAGAAGCAGTAATGTCATGCATGCTAGGTCTCATGATCATGGTAGACCGGCTCATCATGAGACCTCCTATCCTCCCCTAAATATTTTTTATACTCTGATTATGATCTAAAAGGTTACTTAATAAGTGGGGAGACAAATCTACTCCTTAAGAATACGAGATGGCGTGAAAAGTTTTTAATGACTAATCATTACCGACTAGTTCCTCTACCCTAAAGACTTATTAAAGATATCCTAGATAATGACTAAAATACTTCTTGAATTAAGAATGCTAGTGTTATCATGAGTAGCTTATTATGATCTTAACAACAGTGGTCCTCCATAGGGGGTTTCCAATAGTACCTTCTAAGTGAAACTGAAATTATATATATCATATGACAACTTATTAGAGTGATTAGTCATGGTTATTTTGAAAAATCATGAGTTATTAGAGTGAATCATACTCAACAAGATTTGTCACATATGTGTGTGTTAACATCCAATGCGGATCAAAAGTAGTTTTAATGACTACACTTTAAAAATCAAAAGCCCAAATAACATCTTAACAACTTTATTCACCTACGCTACTTTACCTAAGAGACATAAGACTTATTTTTATGTATAGGAGTACTTCCAATGAAGCCATGTGCGGATCAGGTGAAAATATATGTTCATGCTCAAATTTATCATACAAATTTGAAAGTGTGCATAAGCATGAAAAACCAACGAATGTAAATGATATGACAACAAGATTTTTAGAAGAGGATAATGTTGCCTTGCTTGAGTAGTTGTTTGGAACCAATGTTCGATGTAATCATGGTAGCCTTGGTCCATTTCTTGATTTAGCCCATGCTGCTCGCTCTCTTCTTCCATGTCATGTTGATTGTTCTCCGTAGGGTGAGTAGTCTCTTGATTACATTCTAGATCTGTTGATAGACATGTCAAGAAATCCTCGATCTCAGGTTCCAGTGGATGTTCTCCATTGATTATAGTGCATGATTCATTTGTCTCCTCAAAAGAGACTTCTAAATCCTCTTGTGATGGTGGAGAAATGGACAAGTCCTTGACTATTTTCAAGAATTTTTCTTCCTGAGAGGTAGAGATCAAGATCCCAGCAGCTGCTAGGGCTTGAGAGAGAACCTTCATACTTGTTATAATCTTTAATTCCATCTAGTTGATTGATAGTCCTTGTCTCCACACACATATTAGTAATGGGGGTTCTTACAACACCCCAAAAAATGATATAACGTTAAGGATATGAAGATAATTGTTTTTCAAAGTTATTGGTTGAAATAAGGCTCACCACACTTTCATAAAAAGAAAAAAAAGATAAAGGCGGACTTACCCCTATTGCATCAACAGGAAATTCTTACCAAATCAAATCGCCTCCCCGGCAACGGTGCCAAAATGTTGGGTTCAGGAATTATGCTTAAGTAAAATCCTTAACACTTAAATTGTCAACCCGAGGGATTCGTAAACTTAGAGACGAAGCACAGACAATGCCAGAGATGGTATGAATATTTCTAATATCAACTCCTACTTTTTAAAGGAAAAATTGCAGAATCAAACTTTAGAGAAAAAGGGAACTCAAACCATCAAAAAAATATGAGGCTAGAATAAGAAGAAATGTACTTGCAAGAGAGATTCATAAATAAAAAGAAGGCAATTACTCTAGCGGGATATAGATCATCTACTGAGAATGTGTTTTCTTTAGCAAAGACACCTTAGCAGTCTTCAATAGATGGGCCCTTTCAAACCTGCTCATGTAAAGGTATCCTTCCCACAAGAATCAATCTTGCACTAGTGTAGGAACAATGATCTATGCATAAGGTTTAAAGTAATGTTCATACTAAAAATGCTTTTCTTCATGCAAGGGCCCTGAACTTTCTCAAGTCCACAACACTCAGATCTGGTACCAAGAAACTAGTTCTTGTACCTGATCTGAGCTTCTTACACTTTAACTTTTAGTCCTTGAAATCAATGATTAATTACTGCAAGTGTTATGAAACCAAATTGCTTATCAGAAAGATGAATATCTGTAGAGAATAAGGAAATGATATTTTTAATTAAATGTAACTGAAAGCAAGAAAGTTGTTAGATGTAAACTAAAGAGACTTGTTGCATCACACTATCCAACACTAGTGCAGAAACAGTGCTCCTGCTTGCACCAGGAGGAGAAAATAAGCCAAATGTGCATAAAGTGAATAGCACACCAACGTGCACTGTTGCAGGTAATTTCTCTTGTTCGAACCAGACGGAGAAAGAAAATTTAAATTCAGATGCAGAAAAGGAAATTTAACTACTTCACACTGCAGATCTGCTTTCACTCAAACAGAAATTCAAATACTGTAAATTAAATCACACTTAGCAGACATAAATTTCAAGTACAGAAAGGAGGGAGAACGTGCTGGGTTGGCTAGGCCCTAGCCAACCAGCACATTTCCCTTTCAAATGGAAATGCTACTCAGTATGGAATCAATTCATCGACTCTTTAAGCATGAAGAAATTAAATCCTCAAAGCAAATACATGCATGGTTACATATCCAACCCAGATTTCGGTGATAACAAAATACAAGCTTGTTACCACCTCACTGGTTCTATTCTCCGATCTATTCAATTTTAACCATTACATAGCCAATTGCAAAAATTATTACAACAAATTACATAACTGATTGCAGAATAAGCTTTCAGCCTTCAAAGTTAAACGTTCTAACAAAACGGGTTGTGGCTATCTCCAGCTGTTTGTTCCTCCTAAGTCCGATCTCTACTACTCCAGATTGACTTGATGTTATCACTGGGACTTAGCTGCCTTCAGATATGGTGGTAAAAAGTTAGGCAGCAATCAAAGAGATCCAGATTTGCTGCCAAGATTCGTGGTGCTAGCCCTAGTGCGAGATCTATTCTGCACTAAAAATCAGCGGTCAAGGTAAGCATTTAAATATTAAATAACATAGGAGGTAACGATGAGTTAAAAAAGTAATTCTAAGTAGAAAATCACATAATAAATATTTAATAAATTCTAAGTTAAGTTAAAATATGTAAAATATGAAGTTAATGCAAAATGTGTCATCGTTCTCGCACTAGTGCAGGATGAGGGCGCATAAGATAGGCAAAACACGGTGAATGATTACGATTTGGAAAGGGAAAAATGCTCAAAAAGGGTGAAAATTAGAGGACCAACAACCATAAATAAAATTCTTCTTCCTTCCTCCCTTTGCTTTATTCAGTTATTACTTTATCTGAGATAGAACAGCTTCAGACCAGTTGAAGACTATTGGCTCCATACACTCTAGCGCATACTGCATATATGATCTGTTTGCTACATGCAGTGTAATGGTGCCAGCAAGTTTAGCGATTGTGAAAAGGATAGTTCTCAAAGGCAAATATCTGACATCCCAGATGTTTATTTTTCCATCTTTGCTAGGTTCTACGCCTGGATAACAATACTGCAGAATATAATCCTTCACTTCCTCTCCTCCAACGGTAGACCCTGAGAGTGAAATGGGAAAACCTCTCCTCGAAAAACCTATGAGAAAATACACATCCTCAACTGTTATAGGAACCACTTGGTTCTTAATATGAAATGCCTCTATCGCTGGATCCCATGCTCGAACTAAGAACTCCAAGAGTTCTATTTTTTGCCTCATCCCAGACAATTTGAAGTACTTAAGTAGTCACAATCTCTTAGGGCTATTACAATACCCGGATCATTCAAGGAAATCATATATTTTTCTTTATGTTATCTTTCCCTCCATGTAATCATCATTATAATCCGATGGAAACCTGAAACATAACCATAAGATCCATTAGATTCCATTTATTGCAAACAACTAGGTCAATTTTGGTCATAGTAAGAAAATCAAAAACTTAAATTGCACCCAACACACTCCCTAACAAGAGACAGTGCATTTCACATGCAAGTACACTTCATTGTACCTGCTATGTAACACAGGTTTCAACATTCAAGGGTGTGTTGCCCTCATTTTTGGCAGAATTTACCCTAGGGGCCGTAAAACCCTAAAAATTTGAAGAAATTGGAAACGAAATGAATACCAAAGGGAAGAGGAGGTTCATGACACTAACCTAGATCAAACGGCGACAAATTTTGTCCATAGAAATGATCGCAATTAGCAGTTGAAGTTCGGGGGCAAAATCAGGTTCAGGGCTCCAAAATAAAACTGGTAACTATGGAATGGTAAAAATGAATAGTGAAACTACTTTTAAATAGTCATTTAATTATTTTAAAGTTAAATTTATTGCTATGACTATAGTTTTATTATCTTTTTATCATGAAACAAGTATTTTAATTTAATCCATTTTATGTTTTTCTGAACGGGAAATACAACTAATGAACATATTAGTCATGCATATTTATTTCAAAGAATGACTTGACCACAAAGCATACTTTTTCTCCTTATTTTTCGAGCTTTGTTAAAAACGAAAAAGGATTTGAAGCGCACTTTTATCTCTTTTTCGAGATTCCATAACAGCGAAAAAGGAACCCCTGGAGTCTTCTTTCAGCTCTTTTCAGACTCCGATAATGTGAAAATATTGTCGAGCACTTGTCATTTCAGGCTCGTAAAAGTAAATGAATTGATATCTACTTAGTATAAGCTTAACCCTTTTCCGGACTAAGATAGATTATTTACAAAAAAGGAATATCTTGGTTAAACATGACCAAAGAGGTTCTCGCAGATATTATTTTACACTTTTTCAGGTCTGAGTGACAAATTTACAAAAAATTACTTATGGATTTTTCTTTCGTCCACTTTTTTAAACTCTCTAAATATGAAAAATGACTAGGCTATCACTGTAGTTAAGCTCGTTAAAACATAAAATAGCGACGGGCTTGTCGATCATGGAAAGAATCGAGTTTCATTCATCACTAGACTCGTTAAATTATTAAATAGTGATACTTTATTCACTTGAAGGGTTGAATTATAGATCAAGAAAATGTTATCCTCCTCAAGCTTGTTAAAAAATAAAGAGGTACTGGTTGACAAATGACCGCGGAAAATTTGGGAAACGTGAGAAAAATTTATTTATGGTAGCAAGTCGCTCTTGAACATGACACTTCCTTCACTCCATGTCTGTGAATTTTTTGGTTGGGTAATCATATTGACGGTTCATTCACACCTATGGTTAATCATACCTTCACTTCGGTTTTGGGTCAATGTTTCCAACTCATCACAGTGTCGACGATATGTTCAAGAGAAGTCATCCAGTGAATAAACTCATCCTTCTAAAATAATCGTAAACCTTTATTCTCATGACCATCATCCCTAAAAATTCCTATATCAAGTCATACCCTTGTCTCCGAAATCAGTAACTCCCATTTCACAATAAGGTGACTTCTTGTCGACAAAAAATTAATATCTAGGAAGTTCACTTAGAAACATCAGATTCCAGTACCATGAGGCTTGTTACAACATCGACAAGATCCTCGCTTCTGGACCTTTGACTGAAATATTTTGTTTGGCGTTTGACATCAAATGATCAATTCACGCCTTAGGAAATATATTGCAGTACCTTGAGGGCCATTTTCACTAATGGTGGTTCTCTCGCATTTGTTAACAACTCACATCATTGGCTGGTAATCAAACAATGTCTTTCCATGTTCGACAACAAATCATATATTCGCATGGCTAGACTTGTACCCAAATGATCGAGTGAACAAGATAAGAAGACCCCAGATCTAGTTTCATCAATCTGGGCTGTGATTTTAGGATTGTTGTACACAACATCTTTACGGTGACCTTACAGATTTTCATCTGAACATGAGCCTATATCTATAGGCATGTCTGCATTAGGAAACATTCCAGTGTTGACGACTTTCTGAATTATTTACATGTTATTAGATTGTTTATGTGTTGAACATGGGAATGCCTACCCTCAACAATTATGATAAAATACGATATATCATGATGTAATGTATTGTAAGATTGATGCAGGTGACCACTCCGCTTCATCTCCAGCCCATCACAGTGTAAAGTATCTCAATCAAATGCTTTTATATTTTTGACCTCATGCTTTAGGGGAAATTGTTATAGGTAAATTTGGGCATCATTCCCGATGACCTAGTTAACTGGGCATCATCTCCAAGACCAATGACTAAGGTTCTATCATTCCCTATCATTTCAAGTTGCTACATACCCTAAGGAAAGAACAAGACAATTCAAACATGACTTTCATTAAGAAAAGGTTTCCAAGGTTTGAAGTTTATTATATAGCTTGTGGGAGCTCACCAACACTGCCTCTAAGGGGACTAAGTGTGTTGCATATTCAGGTAGCCTCATACAAGGCTGCTCTGCAAAGCACTTCCCGACATCTATGGGTGCGTTGGTCACATTGGGAGCGAAATTATCATTGTTCCAGAATCTCCACTTGGCTAGTGCCTTCTAGAAGACATCACATGTGTTAAGCTTCGAATCCAAGTGTCCATTTGACATCCACATGACTGGGAAAATGTCTTGCCTATTATTGGAAATTCATTGATTGCAAAAATACCTTCAGTTCATATGTAAATTGAGCACAGATCTGAGTGTTTGAGGGGGGAGAATTTGAGTAGATAAATGCTGGAGGATTTTCAATTGAGAGTTAGATTTGTGTAACAGCTACTGGAGAGATTTATACTGTGATGAGGCTGAGGATCATTGCTGGAAGGGTCACTTCAAATCATTCAATTGGTTGTAACCTCTCCTTCTGTCATCAATAAAGAATCCAAATTAGTTTTCCCTATATGCATCTATATTGGCTTTGATTTTCCATATTGCAAGATCTTAGTTGATGTATATTGTTTATGCTTTACTTATTTAGCTAAATAACTTTAATATACATCTGTATTATTGCTATCTTCTGTTGTTTTAGTGTTCTTTCTTGCAGGAATAATTTTGCCTATAAACCGCTTGAATTTGAAGCTACAACGGAAGCGACAGAAGCAACCATTTATAAGCGCTTGGATTACAAGTAAGCTTCTAATATTTTCTGTGTGTCTGTTCTGAGTTAGGAAAGGTAGTCATATAGTCTTTAATCTGTCGTTCTAGATTTTCATTTTTTTTAGGGAAGCATGTTTTATATGTAATTCACAATTCTAGCCCAACCATTTCTAGTGGGTTTCCTTCCAACCGGAAACTCCACCAGATCCCAAGCCTCATTTTTGTCCAAAGATGTCATTTAATCAAGCATGTCCTCCTACCAAATTTTTCCATCCTCTGAATCCAATGCCTCCCTAACAGTTCTGGGATCATCATCAGTAATAAATAAATCAAAATTTGAACTAAAAGCAGATGGAATATACTTATTCGGCTTCCTTCTCTCTCGAGTTGTTCTTCTCAAAACTAGAGTGTGTGGTTATTCCTCCTCTAAATCAAGTTCTGTTGTAGAGTTTGATTCTTCCTCCTTTAGTTCAAACTCTATCTTCTCAAGTTATTTTGGTATGACTTCATGTTTAATAACATATTTCACCTCTCTACATACCACATATCAATTGTACACAATCTTCCTTGTTTCTAGGTTCTAAATCTTATAACCCTTTAAAACATCCTTATATTGAATAAAGATGTACCTTTCAGATTTAAAATCCAAATTGGTTCTTTTCTCCTTTAGAACAGTACATATGCATCACACCAAATACCTTCAGATGTAAAAGAGAGGGTTTCTTACCAGTCCATACCTCATGTGGAGTCTTATCTTCCAATGCTATGAAGGTGATCTATTAAACGAGTAACATGAAGTATCCACTACCTCTGCCCAAAATTCCTTCCCCAATCTAGCACCACTGAGCATGCTTCTTGCCTTTTCCATCAATTTCTTGTTCATTCTTTCCGCAACTCCATTTTTCTAAGGTGTGTACGGAGTAGCCTTCTTCCATTTTATACCACACTTCTTATGGAACTTTTCAAATTCCTTTTTGTAGAACTCAACACCTTGATCTTCTTGTCTATCTAATTTTCCACAATACCCTTAAATTATTTAAACCTGTCAAAGACTCCGAATTTATTTATGAGGAAATATATCCATGTATTCCTCAAGAAGTCATATATATTTATGGTTTTCAATCTGTTGTTGTCATTAATTACATAAATCTCTGGATTATCCACAGTATCGTAAAACAATGGTCGACGTTTTGAATCCCAATGGGGATCCATCTTCAAGAAAAGATGAGAATGAAGATGGATCCCCATTGGGATTTGAAACTTCGGCCATTGTTTTACGATACTGTGGATAATAAGGAGATTTCTACAATTAAATCATGTATAAATGAGACATAGTACATAGAATTACCCAGTAATGAAACCCACACAGGTCCAAACACATCATTGTGCACAAGCTCTAATATCCATTTAGTCCTCTTAGCACCAGAGGGGAAGCTCACCAGATTCTACTTCACATATAAAAAAATGTTCACAAAAATCAAAATCCAGAGAGAAATTAGATATACTTTCTTCCATACCATTACCAACTAATATTTGAATACCCTTCTCTCCAATGGGTCCCACTCTTTGATGTCATAACATGGCCTTTTCTCCAGAGACCACTAGATTTTATGCTCCACCTTCAAAACCATAGAACTATTTCACCCATCAACATGAGTGTTTCCCAACAACTTATACAGAGTTCTGATATGAACTCCCAGTATCAATACGAGTGGTCCCTGAACCATCTTGTGGGTATCTTTATCAAACATTGTTTTTACACCTACATCATCCATCTTAATTACCGAAATTATATTTCTCGCCAATGCAGGAATATGCAGAACACTAGGAAGTGTTCTAATCCTTCCATCTTGCAACTTTAGCTTGAATTTTACATGTCCTATGAATCTATGTTTCACATCTTCCCCTAGGAAGACATCACCACCATCATATTTCTCGTACTTGCAAAACCACTCCCTATGGGGAGTGAAGTGAATGGATGCACCTGACTCAATCAACCATGCCTCATGACCTATGTGTGTACTTGAAGAAGAAGACATGTACACATCCCCACCTTCATCTAAGGTGGTTTTTTACTCTGCAGAAGCAACATCATCAGATCCCTTTCCTTTATGAGGAGCTTTAAATCTACAGTCCTTTTTGCAATGCTCTTCCATTCCACATTTATAACATGCCTTTATAAATTTTCCTAGAGATTTATACCCCCCTATAGATTTAGATATCCCTCTAGATTTAGATCTCCCACTTGAGGAGTTATTTTTGTTTCTATTTTGGGACCATCCTCTCAAAGATAGGGCATCTCCATTCCGTCTCTCTATATTTTTCCTTCTTATCTCCTCCAAAATCAAAGATGAAACAATTTCATCAAACTTCAAGGTATTTGTTTTGCTACTTATTGCAACAACCAAAATATCCCACGAGTCTAGTAGAGAACACAACAAACTGATGCGTTTTTCTTCGTCTGAAATTTTAATATCAATAGACAAAAATTGGCTTACCGAAATATTAAATGCATTCAGATGCTCTCTCACCATGTCTCCATCCTTCATCCTCGGGTTATATAGCTTTTCAAAATAGTAATAGTTTGTTCACCAGAGACTTATATTTATACAAATTACCTAGCTTATCCCACAAATCCTTTGTCGTAGCTTCCCCTGATACATTCAATAATATTGAATCTGAGAAACACAATCATATTATTCTCTTCCCCTTCCAATATAATATCGCCTAGTCTTCTATCAAAATTATTGTTGGTGTCGTACCTAGATCTACAAAAAGCCATTGATCTGTATCTACCAACATATCCTCCATCTTGAGCTTCCACAACTCAAAAATTTGTCCATTTAATTTCTCAATCTCTATCATTCCACTGTTTTCCATCTTGTTTCACCACAAGAATTGATCTTGTAGATCTCCCATTATAACAGGGTCTACCACAAACCCGAGAAAAAATCTTCAGCATCAAAGGTGTCCCCTTGAAGTCAAAACAACTCTGATACCAAATGAAGGTTTTAAGCCTGTAAAAAAATTAGCTACAAACAAATTCTTAAACATAAAAATATATAATGGTGAGAACATAAAACAAATATACACAGAGATTTTCCCCTGGATCACAAAACTGAGGATACCAGATTGATTTTTCATTATATCCTTTCAATGTTACAATACATATATATACATGTCGAAGCATTCATAAAATGAAATCCACTAACACTAGATTAAAACATAGCCATGGTTTCCTTGACCATCTCTACAAATACCATGGGAAAAAACCATTGTTCCCAAAATCCATGTGCGAAAACCATGTGCAAAACCATGGGTAGGTCTACCCAACTATTATCGCGTCTCCATAAAATAAAATTTTCAGACCCCATGATGCATGGAAATAATATAACACACACCCAACAATATTTACCTTAAAAACCTTTATGAATCCCTAAAAACATCATTTTGAATGCCCCTGTTAGCCCCTTATGAATTCCTTGACAAGAAAGCAAGGGGCTAGATTGTCTTATGAGCCTCCAAGGAATGAATTTCCCTTGAAAACACATCATCCTTGAAGCCTTCCTATGTTACCTTCTTTTGACTATTTCACCCCTGCTGTACTGATGTCAATGAGCCTAAATGATGAAGAATGATGCTCCAAAAAGGCCATTATCCGCCCCTTGTGCCTCTTCAGAATGCTTCATTTTATCCATGTTTCCTCTTTTGCCAAAGTCCCCTTTGTTCCCCCTTACTCTCCTAAATCTTCCCGAAATCCCCATGAAATCCTAGCCTTGCCCTTTGTTTCCTCAAGTTTCCCCTCTATTCCCCTATTGTTACCCCCCTTTGGTTTTAAAATGCACTAAAATGGGGTAAAAAACCCACTTTCCGACCTTATAATAAGCCTAAGATCCTTTCCTACCACCCCCCTTCCACTTTTCCCCCATGTAACCTAGCGCTAAGACCAAGCGCTTAGTGCCTTAGGGGCTAATCGCATAGAAAGATCAGAGCGGAACGTTAAAATCCTTTGTAGCATTAAAAAAGTTCCGATGCGATTGTTTTATTAACAAGTCCCGTGACTTGTTTTCCACCATTGATCTACCACATAGATCGGACGGCCCGCACAATATCGCAATCCTTTCAATCGCAACACTTATGTTTTGTCCCCCAATCGGTTCATCGCAATCGTAATCCCCACCAATCGCTTTTCCCCCTGATTGATCGCAAGTCTCTCCCTCCGATTCTCGATCACGCCATCTCCCGATTTCATCTCGACTGTCCATTCTCCTCGTCGATCCAACATTCATCACTTTCTCCACCCAATGGCAATCAGAAGTTTCGATATGTGTCACCCCTGTCCCCCCTCCGATTGCGATTTCCCGACTCAATCACAAACGTTCATCCATTTTTGAAATCAACAGCCCAGATCTTCTCGCTTCGCTCCCGTCGTTCTTCCCCTTCTGCCCTCCGAACAGATCTCCACCATTGATCCCTTTGTTGATCCAACGGCTATCGCTCGTCTCCGCCAATCGCAATCAGAAGTTTATTTGTGTCATCCTTTGTGTCCCCTCTGATTGCGATCTCCCAATCCGTATCTCCATCGTCGATCTCCATGTAAATCTGACGGTCATCGCTTCCCCTTCCTTGATCACAATCAGAAATTATAAAGAGTGCGTCGCTCTCGTCCATTGCGATTGCGATTCTCCGACTAAATCTTGACCGTCCGTTGGGTTTAAGATCTAATGGTTCAAAATGAATCACCCTCCACCTCCGGCTGGGTCCCACCTCGTACGTCTACTTCCACGCATTTCATTACATTTCCCTCGCATTCCTTTCTATTTTGTTCGAAGTCCAAAGTTTAAGACTTTACACTAAAGTCTTATATTTCATAGTTGTTCTGCCCAATTTCATATATCATTCTGCTGCTCGATCTCCACCATCGATCTTTTTCCCTGGACCACGATCTAAGGGTCTACACTCTTTTCTCCATCAAACCCTATTTTCTCACTATTATATCATTTCAATGCATTTTCACCATTGTTTTGACCAAAAGCCACCATTCCGCCACCGCCGCGCTATCACTCCGCCTGTCCTCCGTAACCATCCACCCCCTACGTGCATGTTTTTCTTCACACAGTTGTGGGTTTTGCAGAGTATATGAGGTGAAAACGCCGCCATGAATAAATAGTGCTAATGCGGTGGCAAGGTTTTCACTAACAGAGGATACGGATATGCAAAAGTTATTATACAACAGGTTTCTCTACATCAGCAAAATTTTTTCCTCCCAGAAAGGATGGGTTGCCCATACTGTTTTTATTATATGCCGTGCTCCAGAGGAGATTTCTGCCCAGAACACAATCCCAGACTATCAGAGCATTTGTTTCATAAGTATGGTAGACCATTCAGCCATTTATTTACATGTTGTTTATTCACCCAAGGTAATACAGAGTACAACAAATCAGAATGCATCAGAGACATACCTGGAGTAAATGAAGCCTGACGAAGACCATTTTTTCCTCCAAAGGTGCCAGAGATTAATGCTCAGAGTTTAAAACAGAATGGGCTTCGGCCCTCTTCATCTTCTGAGTGTTAATATTGCATTTATTTTTGTACCTACCTCCTCTGCTTCTCTTCAGCTATAAAAGTCATGAAGAAAATATTGTAAAGGTTGTTGATGAGATATTAGAGAACTGCAAGTTGTTTCTGTGAGATATAGTTTTGTGTAAAGTTGTAAGATAGGCTGAAGAAATATGTATTCAGGCTGAATGTTCAAGCTGTGGGCAATGTTGTACATGACTGGTGTTGTTTTTTAATATGACAAGCACATTTCTTTGGATCCTGATCTAAAGCAGTTGGTGATGTTTTTCTATCTTTGTGTTTTATTTCATTTAATTACACTTCTTCTGGCTTGCATCAGAAATCTGGCATAGGATTTTCCCTTGTTAGGCACCCTATGTTTCTGCTCTCCTTGCCTTTCTGTTTTCTACTAAATGTGTTATCTAAGGATTGATTTCAGTCAATTTAACCAGTGTAGTGGTATGATATATTGCTAGCTGATGTATGAATTAATGGAATCTGTCTTTAGATGTTCTTGTTTAGATTTAATTAAATGATTTGAGAACACTGGGGGGTCTAGAAATCTATCTCTGCCTCACTAGGATCTTTCCATTTCAATTAAACTTTCCGAGTTCCCTCAATTTGCCTCTAATTATGTCCAAGCAGGTCTGGAGTTAAATGACCTCTGACCGGATCTATAGACAGAATTGGATGGTTTTCCTCTTTTCACTGTCAATCCTTAATGTTCCATGCCACACAATCATTTTAGGATCCAATGCTTTAGATGACTAGCCCAACTGAAAGCTTGCACATTGAACAACAAGTAAACCCTTTCCTGACTCCATTGCCCAATGGCCTTGATGTTCTCTGAGTTATCTACCTTTGCCTAAAATCCTCTCTTCTCATTGCCTTTGTCTAATATTGGACCCTTCCTTTCCTAATTCCCAACAACCAAACTCAAAATCAAACAAACAAACCTTGTGCCTATAACTAGCCTAACATCTTAACATTTGAACTCCAAAGACATATACCTTTGACATATCATAGAGAGATCCCTCTCCGGACCCAGGAGGGCTAGATCCTGAGGTCTGAAAGTGGTTTGATGTTGTCTCATCTTTTGGTATTGCCAACCTTGTCAAAACATGGGAACCCCAACATAATGGCGACTCCGCTGGGGAAAATCTGAGTACCATCCATCTTACTACATCATAAGAGCCTCATAAACCTAGAAAAATCTGGTTAGGTTGGCAGTTAAACACTCTTATTCACACATCAACCTCCACACCATTTGTTGTGTTTCTCACATACTCTTAGACAGAGTCTAGAAAGGGCCAGGTAGCCTCCAGATCTCACACTCTTTCAAAGGTGACATATCTAGTAAATGCCCTCCCAGTCAATCTCTAGTTAGAGTTTGTTGTGTTGTGAAGAATCCTCGAAAGAGGACATCTCATAAGCACTGTGGTGGACAGTGTACCTTCCAGAAACACCCTAAACCCTCCACCTGGTGACTCCATAGTTCCTAAAAGATCAAAATACTCCATTGGTTATTAGTAGGCCTGTTGATTATCTTGGTTCACATTAGACTCCACTGGGAGACTAGGGCCATAACAACATCAGCCACAATAGAAGGAACAAGTAGGGTTAATCTGCTTGATTAGGGACAACATTCTGGCTTCAAGAACCATTCATACAAGAGCTTATCCTAACCCAGACCCACCTTAAATAGTTTACAACCCTGAGAGCATCCTCAAGGGATCTCATACACCTAAACAATCAACTATTCCCAGCCACATCTATAGAGCTAACTCTACACCAGAAGACCTTACAGCTCTATCACAATTTCATCTTGACCTAGACCTGCCCGATAGATTACCAAGAACTAGGTCATTCAGTGTCCTAGACCAGCCAGACCTTGAGTTTCCTGGTTCACCACCCCAAAGTGGTGGACACCTTGGGAATAGATAGACCCCTCCCTCTACACCTCCTGATATACATTTCATACAAAACTTGGGGCTCAGTCACCTTAAATCTTCTTATCAGATTTCTGCTGGTCATAATATCCCCGTCATCCACATACCAGCTGCCCAAGTCAACCCTTTACCTCAACAAAACATCACCATGGCAGCCCGGTATGCTCCTTTGGTGCTACCTCAGCCACTAGTGCCCTTACCAAATGATTATCAATCAAAGATCCCACACTCCACTACAAAAGAGTCCACCACAACTCAGCATCATGTAGATAGGATGGAAGATTCTTTTGACTACATGGAAATAGATGATGATATAGTCAAAATGAGAATCTTTGCCCAGAGCTTAGGGGGTGATGTGAAGAAATGGTTTAAAGGCTTACCTCCGGGTAGCATTAATGATCTTCCATATCTATATCAGACTTTCATAAACAAGTGGGAAGTTAGGGAAAATCCTCGCCAACTCCTAGCATAATACATGAGCCTTAAAAGAAATGTAGGCGAGAGTGTCCATGATTACACAATGAAATTTAACATCATTTACAATGCTCTCCCTCCACATATGAAACCTCCACAAGGTATGGCTATAGCGAAATACCCCGAAGGCTTTGATATTGACATGGCCTATTAGCTTAGGGATAAATATCACAACACATTGGAGGACATGCAAAAAGGAGCAGTGAATATAGAGGCAAATCTGATTGAGAAAAGAGCAAGACTGAGAGTTGAGAAGAGGGTAACATATAGAGATGATAATGTAGCTTCCTCATCTAACCAAAATTATGATAGATTGTCTAAAAATGTGGAAACGTTACAGCAAATGATGGAAAATATGGTTTTCACAGTCAGTAACCAAAATAGAAAACAAAACCAGAAACAGAACTTTAGAAGAAACAATAACACTCCCAACAGACAAAGAGAATCAGATAAGCAAGTCATTCCCCCATTTCAAGAAAAAATTCTTGATGAAGATGAAGGAATCATAGAAGAGTCTGAAGGGAATACAATAAACATGTTTGAAGTGGAAAACTCGATCCATAACTATTCCACAGAAGAAGATCAGTATTCTCCCTCATGTTGGGATGAAGAATGGTTTGAATCTGAGGATTACAGGTTAGGATTCGAAAATGCTATGATGCAGGTCAGAGAACAATATGAACTCAGAAGCAAGAAGAGTCAAGACAATTCCAAAACAAAGGTTTCTGAGCTTACCATCAAGAAAAGGCCTGAGAAAACTTCTAAAGTGACTGCTGAAAGTAACAAATCAGTAGTTGAGAATTCTGAGAAGAACAAAGAAAAAGACAACCAAAAGAGTGATAAACAAAACCAACCCACTAGCAGCACTAGCACTGCAGTTAGTGCTCCTAACAGAACAGTCCCTAACCTTGTACATATCGAGAATCAGCACACTAATTCAGCCACTAAGGCAGTGGCTAACAAAACAGTGTTGAACATTCCAAAGAGTCAGTCCTCTTTCAACTTGGAAAGTGAGATTGCAAAGATTAAGATATTTGTACCACTCTCTGAGCTGGCCACTCAGGATGTATATAAAGGCCAAATTTTGAAAGCGTTGAACCTTGGTGAAAGAAATGACACTGTAAATCTGAATGATGATTGGCCTGCCCTTCTGTTTGGTCCAAAGATAGAGGGGAAGTTTCAGCAGGGGGTAGTTCCACCTTTTTATATCAGTCTCAACATTCATGATAATATCCTTCATAATGTAATGCATGATTCTAGAGCATCACACAACCTAATGCCTAAGGTAGTTATGGAGAAGTTAGGCCTAGAGATAACCCAACCCTACAAAGATCTATATTCATTTGACTCTAGCAAAGTAAAATGCCTAGGCCTGATCAAAGACTTATATGTGAGCTTAACTCAAATCCCAGCTAAATGTATGGTCATGGATGTTGTGGTGGCAGATGTGCCACCCAAGTATGGCATGTTATTATCAAGATCATGGGGAACCAATTTTTAGGGTACAATGTAGATGGATGGCTCATATGCCACAATTCCTATCTTTGGCCAACTTAGAAGACTATATAGGGAGGCACAGATGAAATTCCTAGTTAGTAGCCCTGAAAAACCAGAAAATTCACCGGTATACTCTGTACATACAGACCTGGACTCCTTCATCTTTTGCAACGACGAATCCTTGGAAGGGTCAGAGTCCCAAAATAGAGTCATAGACGAAGAATCAGAGGCCATGGACTTGAACATAATGGCCACTCTAGATTCAGAGGAAAATGAAGAAGAAAACAACAATGAAATTTGTAGACAGTGCGGTAAAGACCTAACTCTGAGTAAACAAGAAACAGAAGGAAAACAGCCAACCAGTCCTCCCCCTCAAACTCTTACACCACATGAAGAACTGAACAAATCACAACCTAATGCAGACTCTGTAACACAACACAATAGAGAACCCAGCCACAGGGAAAGAAATGATAACGAAACCGAGAATGAACCCCTGTGGGTAATGAACTTTGATGGTTCATGAACCAAGAGAACTACTGGAGCTGGGATATGGCTACATAACACGACGACTGATTACGCGGAAAGCCATGCCTGTAATCTACATTTCAAATGTACGAATAATTTTGCAGAATACGAGGCTCTAATCCTGGGTCTAAATCTGTTGAAGAAGTTAGGGGCCCGGAAGATAGTTGTGCAGGGAGACTTAGAGTTGGTCATAAAATAGGTGAATGGTGAATATACAGCCAGGCACCCCAGGTTGAGGGCGTATAGGAACGATGCCGCGGACATATTGAAAACGTTTGTTGAATATGAATTAGTATTCGTCCCTAGGAGTCAAAACATTATCGCAAACGGATTGGCTTTCCTGGCTAGTTCCTACCCTAAGACTCCAAATGACCAACAGATCATCATACAGACCAAGTTTAGACCCACGGTGCCAGACAACGAAAAGTATTGGCAGGTCTTCGAGGGGGATAAGAAAATTGAAGATTTCCTGACAGGCAGGAGCGAGTTTGAGTTTTCTGACTCAGACTCTGTGTCTAGTGATAGCTGCCTGAGTGAGGAACCCGCGGGTGAGAAAAAACCACCTTTAAACATAGAAATAAATGCTCTGAATGAAGAAAATGGGAATTCGAAAGGAAATTGCGAAAACACAGAAAATGAAGAAGTTGAGGTGCTGCGGGCCAGAGATAAGAACATACCTCGTGGTTTAGTGCCGTTAGAAGACCTTTTTGACTTCGATGATGTAGCTAAAAAGCCTACCATAGAGCATGCGGACTTTGACGTAGAAGAATGCAATATAGGCACAGAAGATAAGCCCAAAATGATTAAATTGGCAAAATCCTTACCCACAGAAATGAAAAAGAAATACATTGACCTATTCAAAGAATTTATTGATGTATCTTCCTGGAGTTACGAAGACTTAAAGGCTTATGACACCAACATCATACAACACAAAATACCTTTAAAGGAAAATTAGAAACCCTTTAGGCAGAAACTTCGTAGAATAAATCAAAAACAGTTGCCTGCAATGGAAAAAGAGATTAAAAAGATGTATGAGGAAGGCATAATAGTTCCCGTAAGGTTTTCTGATTGAGTTTCGAATTTAGTGGCTGTGAGAAAGAAAACAGGTGAGATCAGATTATGTATAGACTTCAGAAATCTTAATAGAGCCTCACTCAAAGACAACTACCCTCTGCCAAAAATGGAACACATTCTTCATAAAGTAGTAGGCTCCAAGAGAATCTCCTTGCTAGATGGTTTCTTAGGTTACAACCAAGTCTTAGTCCTCCTAGAAGATCAACTAAAAAAAACCTTTACCACTCCATGGGGCACCTTTATGTATGTAAAAATTCCCTTCGAACTGATGAATGCTGGAGCCACCTTCCAAAGAGCGATGGATATAGCTTTTTCAGATGATATTGGACACTTCATTGTTATTTATTTGGATGGCATAATAGTCTACTCTAAGACTGAAGAAGAACATCTAAAACATCTAAGGAAAGTGTTTGAAAAATGTAGAAGGTTTGGTCTATCATTGAACCCCAAAAAGACTGTATTTGGGCTACAAGAAGGAAAGCTTCTTGGTCACATTATATCTGAAAGGGGAATTAGGATAGACCCACAAATATTTTAGGGGATACTACAAATCACACACTCGAGAAACATCAAAGAATTACAGTTCTTCATTGGGAAAATCAACTTCCTTAGGAGATTTATCCCCAACCTAGTTGAACACCTTAGGAATATGACTAACATGCTGAAGAAAGGTGAAGGAGTTAAATGGACTGTTGGAGCTAAAAAATATTTTGAATTAGTAAAACTTGCACTCACCCAAGCTCCTGTTCTGATCAGCCCAGATTTCTCTAAATATTTTCTGATTTTTTCATTTGCTTCTGAGCATACAGTGGCTACAGTCTTGCTGCAGAAAAATCCAGAGGGAATAGAACAACCAATTGCCTTTTTCAGCAAAGCACTAAGGGATGCTCCCTTGAAATACAACATAATGGAAAAACAGGCCTACGCTCTTTTTAAGGCTTTAAAGGACTTTAGGGTGTACATATTGCATTCCCACACCATAGCTTATGTGCCTAACATAATTGTCAAGGATATTCTGTCCCAAGACCTAGATGGGAAGAGGGGCAAGTGGATTGTTGTGATTTTAGAATACGACCTTGAGATTAAACCCACCAAACTGATCAAAGGTCAGGGTTGAGCCAAATTAATGGCTGAATCAAATTTGCAAGTCCTTGACATTAACATGGTAGCTACCTTAGATGAGCAAGAAGGATTGCCTGATCCCATTGTTGAGGAGAAGTTTCAGAACTCTCCTTGGTACTCCGATATCCTTTATGTGCTCACCAACCTAAATTCCCCACCTGAACTGTCAAAAACCAAGGCCAGATTCATAAATTTTAAAGCCAAAAACTACTTCATTTTGAATGAAAAATTATACTGGAAAAATCCAAATGGCCTATTGCTTAAATGTTTGCCTGAAACAAAGGCAGAAAAGATTAAACGAGAATTCCATTCAGGAGAGTGTGGAGGCCACCTGAACTGGAAGGCCACTATAAACAAAATTCTCAGGGCTAGCTATTACTGGCCCAAACTTTTCAATGACATCCATAAGATGGTAATCGCCTGCCATAAATGCCAAATTTTTGAAGGGAAGAGAAAACTCCTTCCCCTCCCTTTACAACCCATCACTATTGAAGGTCCTTTCATGCAATGGGGCCTAGATTTTATTGGAGAAATCCACCCTGCTTCTTCTGCACAACACAAATGGATCTTAACAGCCACGGACTACTTCAATAAGTGGATAGAGGCCATACCCACTAGGAATGCCACCGATTAAGTCATCATTAGGTTCCTAGAAGGTCATATCCTCTCTCAGTTTGGCTGCCCAAGGAAAATAATCACCGATAATGCTGCTGCTTTTGGATCCAAGAAAATGGTTGATTTTTGTCACAGGTATCAAATAGCGCTTGGTCATTCCACTGCCTATTACCCACAAGGTAATGGCCTGGCTGAATCATCAAACAAGAGCCTCATGGCCATCATCAAAAAGTTGTTAGAAGAGAACAAAAAGTCATGGCATAACAAGTTTGTGCATGCCTTGTGGGCTGACAGACTTACAACAAAGAAGTCCATTGGCATGTCACCATTTTAGCTTGTCTATGGTACCGAAGCAGTATTTCCTACTAGCCTTGGGATACCAATAATCAAGCTGGTCCAAGAGATTCAAACAGAAGAAGACAGTATGGTGAGAAGGATAAACCAAAATTCATCTCCAACAAAAAAAAAGGGAAGAGGTTTGCTACCGCAGCTATCAAAGTTCGTGAAACATAAAGAAGTTGTTTGACAAAAGAACCAAAGTCGTTGATTTCAAAATTGGAGGCAAGTGTCAAGTGGGACTCAAGGAGAGAGGATAAAGGTAAGCATATGGAAAATTTGACAAACAGGGCAAGGTCCAAGACATCATCCAAAGCCACCGTAGGGTCCAAATGCCTTCTTCCTACAAGCATGAATTATATGGCATGAATAATAGGGCCCACTCCTAGTGATACTCAAACAATACTATGATTTTCAATTTCTAGTTTTCATTTCCATTGCACATACCATTGTAGTATTTTGTTTTCAAGAAAAAGAGAAAATGTTTCAAAAAAACAGAGGAAGAGAGAGGTTCAGACATGCTTAAAACATGAACCTCTCATGTGCAAAAGATTGGCTCTAATATGCTCAAAACCTGAGCCAAGAAAGTAAAACAGCTGGTCCTAACAGACTCAAAATCTAGACTAGCAAAGAAGAAAGAAAAATCAGCTCTATCATGCCCAAAACCATAGCTGAAATGAAGAAAAGAAGTGACTCTAACATGCTCAAAACTTGAGTCACAAAGAGAAAGAAGGATACTTCAAGCTTCAGATTTCAAGCCTTCACAGTTTTGTTTTTAGTTTTCTGCAAATTTCTGTCCATGTGCAATTGTCTTTATGCCTTGGATCTACAACAAACTAGACTGTCTAATCCTAGTTCGATTGTTTTTAAATTTCTGTTGTAGAATGTAGAGAAGAAATCTGTTGGACAGTTTAATCCCAGCAGATATTAGATTAGGTAGAGAAACATATGAGACCAATAGTCTAATCTGGTCTCATGGAGTAATAAGGGTAGATTTAGAATAGGTTTATTTTTTGTTATAAAAATAAATGATGTAAAGGGTCTACTAGTTCAAATGCACCCTAGAAGAAAAATGCTAGGATTGTAGGATGGGTAGGTAGATTGTTTGGGAATTTTTTTTGCTGATCTATCATATTTGTGGCAGCTGAAAATCAAAGAAGAAAGGTGGCTTAAGCAAGAGGCATCTAGCCTACACCAAAGATCATTTTCTGAATTCTTGACTCCTTCAAGAAGAAGCCATCCCCATGTGGAGCCACTGTTAGCCCCTTATGAATTCCTTGACGAGCAAGCAAGGGGCTAGATTGTCTTATGAGCCTCCAAGGAATTCATTTCCCTTGAAAACACATCATCCTTGAAGCCTTCCTATGTTCCCTGCTTTTGACTATTTCACCCCTGCTGTACTGATGTCAATGAGCCTAAATGATGAAGAATGATGCTCCAAAAAGGCCATTATCCGCCCCTTGTGCCTCTGCAGAATGCTTCATTTTATCCATGTTTCCTCTTTTTCCAAAGTCCCCTTTGTTCCCCCTTACTCTCCTAAATCTTCCCAAAATCCCCATGAAATCCTAGCCTTGCCCTTTGTTTCCTCAAGTTTCCCCTCTATCCCCCTATCGTTACCCCCCTTTGGTTTTAAAATGCACTAAAATGGGGTAAAAAACCCACTTTCCGACCTTATAATAAGCCTAATCTCCTTTCCCGCCAGCCCCCTTCCACTTTTCCCCCATGTAACCCAGCGCTAAGACCAAGCGCTTAGTTCCTTAGGGGCTAATCGCATCGGAAGATCAGAGCGGAACATTAAAATCCTTTGTAGCATTAAAAAAGTTCCGATGCGATTGTTTTATTAACAAGTCCTGCGACTTGTTTTCCACTGTTGATCTACCACATAGATCGGATGGCCCGCGCAATATCGTAATCCTTTCAATCGCAACACTTATGTTTTGTCCCTCGATTGGTTCATCACAATCATTTCCGATGTGATTGATCGCTCCGATCTCCAATCATCGCAATCGCATACCCCGCCAATCGCTTTTCCCCCCAATTGATCGTAAGTCTCTCCCTCCGATTCCCGATCACGCCATCTCCCGATTTCATCTCGACCGTCCATTCTCCCCGCCGATTCGACGGTCATTGCTTTCTCCACCCAATCGCAATCGGAAGCTTCGCTATGTGTCACCCTTGTCCCCCCTCCGATTGCGATTGCCCGACTCAATCGCAGATGTTCATCCATTTTTGAAATCAACAGCCCAGATCTTCTCACTTCGCTCCCGTCATTCTTCCCCTTTCTGCCCTCCGAATAGATCTCCACCGTTGATCCCTTTGTCGATCCAAAAACTATCGCTCGTCTCCACCAATCGTAATCAGAAGTTTGTTTGTGTCATCCTTTGTGTCCCCTCTGATTGTGATCTCCCGATCCGTATCTCCACCATCGATCTCCATGTAAATCCGACGGTCATCGCTTCCCCTTCCTTGATTGCAATCGGAAATTATAAAGTGTGTGTCCCTCTCGTCCATTGCGATTGCGATTCTCTGACTAAATCTTGACCATCCATTGGGTTTAAGATCTAACGGTTCAAAATGAATTTCCCTCCGCCTCCAGCTGGGTCCCACCTCGTACGTCTACTTCCACGCATTTCATTACATTTCCCTCGCATTCCTTTCTATTTTGTTCGAAGTCCAAAGTTTAAGACTTTACACTAAAGTCTTATATTTCATAGTTGTTCCGCCCAATTTCATATATCATTCTGCTACTCGATCTCCGCTGTCGATCTTTGTCCCTGGACCACGATCTAACGGTCTACACTCTTTTCTCCATCAAACCCTATTTTGTCACTGTTATATCATTTCAATGCATTTTCACCACTTTTTTGAAAAAAATCCACCATTCTGCCACCGCCGCACTATCACTCTGCCTGTCCTCCGTAACCATCCACCCCCTACGTGCATGCTTTTCTTCACACAGTTGTAGGTTTTGCAAAGTATATGAGGTGAAAATGCCGCCATGAATACACAGTGCTGATGCGGCGACAAGGTTTTCATTGACAGAGGATACGGATATGCAGAATTTATTATACAGCAGGTTTCTCTACATCAGTAGAATTTTTTCCTCCGAGAAAGGACGGGTTGCCCGTACTGTTTTTATTATATGTCGTGCTTCAGAGGAGATTTCCACCCAGAACATAGTCCCAGACTATCAGAGAATTTGTTTCATAAGTATGGAAGACCATTAAGCCATTTATTTACATGTTTTTTATTCACCCAAGGTACTGTTATTGCCCAAATCCACCTTAGGCTGAAGGAAGGCGGGATTCAGGGTAACACCAAACCACGCTCAGTCTGGTAGCTAGCCCTACCAGAACAGGAGAGGGCTCTCTCCTGGTCAATCTCAGGAAAAATGTATCAATAGGGCTTGAGATGACTGAAATGAGTGCTAATTTTAGGCTAGGTATATTAATCAAGGAGTTTGGAATGATTTTTTGAGGGTTTTTTTGTTGGAAAAAGGGAAAGGCATTTTTGGGCTTGGGGATGAGGCAAAATTCTTGTAGAGTTCAAGTTGGGGCAGGGAAGGCAATGGCTTTGATCTCTGAGATTCAATGAATGGATGGAAAATAGTACTGAGGAGATGAAGAGGGCAAGAGGGTGCAAGGATCCTCTTCAAACTGACGAAAACATATAAAACTAAACAAAAGTTTGAGGCAGAGCACCAGCAAACTAATGAATTCTACCTTAGTTACTCATTTGTTTAATTTCAGAAGAAAAGAGAAGGGAAATGGCATACATAAAACATTAATGAAAATTACAGATACATGGAGAAAAACATCATCAAACTCAGAGCCACAAGGATCCCAACAAGTGCTACAAAACTCTGGTCTTTCCTTTGCCAAAATACTGAAATGAATATACAATGAGGTGCCAAACTATTCCCAAGATTCCAACCCTAAAAATGTCTCAGAAAATACATGATATAGACCATCCTAACCCCTCCCCATGCCTCTAAGGGTCGAGCTCATCCTTCTAGGAGCTGTTTCAACCAATTCTAAACATGGAACTGAAATCTAGGCAGCCAAACAACTTGCCTCTATATGCTAGGAAACTGATCCATTCACTTAATTTTCACTTTTTAGTGAATGAATCCTCTAGAAAAAGTAAATATGAGCCAAAATTACATCATAGTTAAGAAATTACATCAATATAGATCAATAGTTACATCAAAAAGTGAAACTAGTCAAAACTGGGCGAATTTCTGAGCTGAAGAGTGAAAATGAGGCCAAATTTCTCTATGCGTCGCGCCAGAAAACTCAATGCATCGTGCCACTTTGAGCCTATTTTTGAGGCACTTCCTGAAGTCCAAATTGAGCTCATAATAGCTCGTTGGAAAGCCCTATCTGTCTTCTTTCCAACTCAAGTGGAATTTTTGGATTTGGATTTCATTTTCCCCTCTAAAACTTCAATCTCCCAAGACTGGTTCCTGTGTGTGTAAAAGGTGGTAGAAAGGCCATTTTCAAGGTGTTTTTGACCCTTTAGACCACCCAGAACTTGATGAAATCTCTCAACCATTCCTGAGCATGTATAATTTATCATAAAAAACCCAAAAATATCAATTTTTCCTCCAGAAGATGTCCCAAACGTGAGCGCGCGCCAAGTGGCGTGACACGTCAGGCGGAAAAATCTGTTTTGCGACCACAATTTCAAAAATGACAAAATTTACTCCAAATTTGCTAAAATTTGGACTGAAGGTCCTCCATCACGTGTCATGCTCAGCCAATGAAGCTTTGGCCAAGATTATGCCTTTTCACGCCTCCTCGATGCCTTCTTCATCTATGCTGCCTGAGGTGAAAATGAAGAGCTTGGTGTCTTTGTCTTAGTTCGCCAAATGTGTCAAAGTCAAATGAGGGACTATGGGAAGAATGGGCAGTGAGAATGATGGAGTTTTGTCGAGTGAATTTAAAGTGTAATACAGTCACTTGATTGTATGGGTATTTAGGAATCTAGGAATATTTGCAAATGATATGGGATAGGGATGGTGATAGGGAATTGTAGGTTTTAGAGATAGGAATGAGTAACTTGGAATTATAAGGGAATAGAGGATTGAGAATGATGATCGGTTTAAAATAATGGGAAAGGAATCACAGGTGGGAAAGATAGTATAACAATAAGTATTTGGCATAAAAATGACTTTTAAAACATCATTTCAAAACCCTAAGGAGCATCTTTTGACCAAACAAGGGGGTTTATGATTTTCATCATCCAAACTCTTATATTCCCCTTCGAACCACACCGACACTATTTACAAGAAATTGTAAGGGCTCTCACAAACTTATTTGAATCATAGGAAGTTAAGTCGATTTGTAATTTCATAAAACAGTGGCAAAAAATTGGTTCTGGCTCTGTGTGCCGCGCACCAGCCTAATGCGTCGCGCAGGCTGTGTGCACCATGCTGGAGTAAATTTACACTGTGCAGAGGCGCCCAATGCGCTGTGCATCTCCAGTGCGCCGCGCCAGTCATCCTATGCGCCGCGCCTGCAATTTCACCAACAGCTTGGCCTTCATATGCTAAATTTTCTCCTTCATGTTTGTCCATGACTTCTCTTGGCTTCTAACTGAATTTTGCTATGCCCATGAATTATGAAACACTGAAAATATCTTTCATGGCATGGACTTTGATTTTTTATTTGGCAAACTTTCTTTCTAATTTTGCAGACTTTGGTACTTTTCTCATAACTCAGTTTTTTGTTTCCATTTCGACTTTTGGCTGAAATGATGGCTCCTTTGTTGATTTTTTGCAGGGATGGTGGCATGTTTCGGCAAAGGTGACCAAGGCTGCGCCTGAAGACTTTGACAACTGAAAAAATTGGAAAATATCCATGGCAATTTACTACAAAGCACAAAATGACGATTTTCTTCAAAACATAGTTTTGAAGAAAAGTCACGATCAAGTAATATGACAATGAAATATTTGAAACGAAGACTTATTTTGAACCCTCTTCTGGCCTGCTGGCATTATGGAACACTTAAAAGATGAAACCCTAGACCTAATGACTGAAAAACCCTAAAAAGGCTCTTTGTTGACCAAAAGACCATCCATGACTATGAATGACTGTAAAATTGACCTTGATGAATTTTGATTAACTTTAATGATCAAACACAAGCCAGCAGATACATGACATGAGGGAAAACGAGAGACAAGACCCTTCCGTCAGAAAATCTATGCTTCTAATGGAATGCAACTGATTGTATGAATGAGACACCTAAAATTAAATGCAACAAAAGAGTTTTTGATCTCTGACGGAGGTATAACCAGACCGAATCTAACATTGGCTCCAATGGGGATGGTAGCTCCAACTCCTTGGAGGTGCCAAGAACAGCATATATTTGGAAAGCAGACAGTGCCTTCATCCATTGGGCAATGGAATAAAAAACTCAAGCTGAAATGCATGACTGAAAACTGATGACTTGATGACACAAACTGACTCTCAGTCAACTAAAAACTGACTCGATACTTAAACACAACTGACAAACTGGAAAAGATGCTCAAAGTAGAGCTTATTCAATACAACCTACTCTAATTGTTCCATTCATCACTTGATCAAGTGAATGAAACAACCAATGAAACCATGTAAGTATTGCAGCTGCTGTTTGGATTCTCCGCAAGTGCTCGTTTATGAACAACAAGAGAGAACTACTGAAAGGAAACTCCCATGAAAACTTGTGAACAGATCCGTTGAATGCTATGGATTCTCTATCTGCCTCCAAAAACACTGCATAAGGATCTTGAAATTCATGCTGCATAAGGATCTTGAAATTCATGCTGCATAAGGATCTCAAAATGCACACTAGGACTTAGCTCATCCAATGGATTACTTCTCTTCTCCTCATACCATGAATGCAAACTTTGATCTGAGGTTTGTGATGAGCTTTGTGACGAGACTCCTACTAAAAATGACAAAGAGACTGGCTGCCGGATCAAGTCTATATCAACACACGTTTCAACCTTACATAAAGTCAATGGAGAAAGACTTTGACTGCAAACATCATCCAACACATCAGCAATAGGATCATCAAAAACTTGAGAAGACTGCTATGATGTATCCATTGAAACTGTATAACATCCTACTAGTTGTTCATCTTTTTCTTGAGAGATATTACGAAGATTCTGCCTTATAAACTGAAATGCTTCGAAACAAAAGGGTATAGAATCCTCTTGCATCATTAAATCATGTATTTCAGCTTCCACGAATTCATCTATAATCTGACCTTCAATTTCATTTGGTGGCTGCAAATTTGATGCTACAGGCTGCTCAAGAATTTCGTTATCTGTCTCATCCTTCACATTAAAACTGAGAGATTGTTGATTTTCTACAGGCTGCTCATTTGAAGATTTACTATGCAATTTACCCTTCAAAAACTGAAATGATTCAAAACAAAATGGTACGGAGTCACCTTGTATCATTTGATCATGTGTGCCAGCTTCCATGTCTTCCTCTGCAACTTGAAAATCAACAGCACTCGGGGATTGCAAATCTGAATATGAGAAATCTTGAACAAGGTTTTTATTGCCCTCAAGATGGTCCAAATCAAGGCTTGTTGGCAGTTGATTTCTGATTGCATGGAAGTTATCTCTCATGAACTGAAACGAGTCAAAAAAAAGAGGCAAAGATCCTTCACTTACTTCAAAATTTGCTGCACTTTCCTCATCATTGTCATAGCTGATATGCATGAGTTGATCACTGTACTCAAGCTACTGAAAGTGAACTTCCTCCTCGCACAAACTAGCTGCTGATTTATTTGCAAAATTAGCTTCTGTTTGGAGAACATAATCATCATCATACTGATAAAACTGAGGCAAATCATCAATATACAACACATCATCAAGCATACATGTCATATCAATAACTCTCTCTTCTTCAAAATGATCTATAAAGCAATTACTATGACAACTGGGATAAGAAACAAAATTTTTTGGATCAGCAACTTATTCTTCTTCAATCAGCGAGCCATGGGCTTGAACATTATACTCATTCCTTGTGGTGTTATTTTGCATCATCTCTTCCACTGCACTTACCAACATGTCAAGCTTTACCTCTAGAGATATCGATTTCTCCGGATCCATGTTTTTCATCTCTTCTTCCTTCAACCTTGCCCTTCGGATCAACAAATGAGCATCTACATTTACTGCACTATTATACATCTCATGAAGTGTTGCAAGATTCCTTTCTCTCAACTGAAACTCCATTTCCAAATCAAAAGCACCCGGGTAGTGCAAGAGAGCAAATCTAGGAGAAGGTCTTATATCAGCAGGCATCAAAAAATATACTTGGTTAAATCTGGCAGAAAACTGTTGTATTGTCTCCCCTGGCAGTCTTTTAAGCTGGTTATACTCTTCTATAATCAAGAAAAGGTTCTGTCTGACCACCCACCTGTCGAGGAAAACTTTGACGAACTGCTGGAAATCTGAGATGCTCGCATCAGGCAGGTCTTTGAACCAACTCTTCACTTTGGCTTGCAAAGAAAGAGCAAAAAGCCTAATACTAACATCTTCATCATAAACTTCAAAAAGGTCTAGAAAAGTCTCAACATTCTGCACATGTTGCTCAGCGTTGACGTTATTACATTCACCATCAAATCTTGGTAGATATAGGTCATAATTTTTAGGGAAAGCATGAAGAACAGAGGGTAAAACAAGAGGTTTATACCTATCTGGGACTACAAAAGGTGTAGGAGTATATACAAGAGCTACGGGATCAGTTTGGTTTTCTTCAAGCTCATCACTCTGAAGAGAGTCATCATAAGATGTGGGAAAAGTAAGGAGGCCAGGATCAAAGGGAAACTCAGTATTCACATTTTTTGAATAGGTCAAGTGAAGATTTTGATCACCTTTATCATACAACAAATTCCCAAAAACTTTCAGGACAGCTTCAAAACCAACAAAGAAATAATTTACAAGAAATCAGACTAGATCCTGAATACCATTCCACTTTGGACACCTGAACTTTGCGTAAGATCCTTCCATTTTCGCAGAGAAAGAGTTAGTCCTCCATTGGAGTCTCTACGTTGAGTTGGAGTCACCAGGTGAATGATTTCAACCTTCTTATGTCTGATCTTTGTCCACCATCAACAATCAGATCTGAACTTGATACATGTACTGGGAAAATTTACAAGCTAGATGTTACGTTTACAAACTAGACCAGAGATTAACTGAAGCAGTGTTTATCTACTTTCGCTAATGTAAAGCAAGAGTGTTTCGAAGGCTACCTGGCATAACTTCAGGCTCCGTCTGTAGCTTATAAAAGAAATAACACCAACAAGAAAACCATTTTCTTCCCCAGTATGGTCGCCACTATTTTATTGCCCAAATCCACCTTAGGCTGAAGGAAGGCGGGATTCAGGGTAACACCAAACCACGCTCAGTCTGGTAGCTAGCCCTAGCTGAAGGAAGGCGGGATTCAGGGTAACACCAAACCATGCTCAGTCTGGTAGCTAGCCCTACCAGAACAGGAGAGGGCTCTCTCCTGGTCAATCTCAGGAAAAATGTATCAATAGGGCTTGAGATGACTGAAATGAGTGCTAATTTTAGGCTAGGTATATTAATCAAGGAGTTTGGAATGGTTTTTTAAGGGTTTTTTGTTGGAAAAAGGGAAAGGCATTTTTTGGCTTGGGGATGAGGCCAAATTCTTGTAGAGTTCAAGTTGGGGCAGGGAAGGCAATGGCTTTGATGTCTGAGATTCAATGAATGGATGGAAAATAGTACTAAGGAGCTGAAGAGGGCAAGAGGGTGCAAGGATCCTCTTCAAACTGACGAAAACATATAAAACTAAACAAAAGTTTAAGGCAGAGCACCAACAAACTAATGAATTCTACCTTAGTTACTCATTTGTTTAATTTCAGAAGCAAAGAGAAGGGAAATGGCATACATAAAACATTAATGAAACTTACAGATACATTGAGAAAAACATCATCAAAACTCAGAGCCACAAGGATCCCAACAAGTGTTGCAAAACTCTGGTCTTTCCTTTGCCAAAAATACTGAAATGAATATACAATGAGGTGCCAAACTATTCCCAAGAGTCCAACCCTGAAAATGTCTCAGAAAATACATGATATAGACCATCCTAACCCCTCCCCATGCCTCTAGGGGTCGAGATCATCCTTCTAGGAGCTGTTTCAACCAATTCTAAACATGGAACTGAAATCTAGGCAACCAAACAACTTGCCTCTATATGCTAGGAAACTAATCCATTCACTTAATTTTCACTTTTTAGTGAATGAATCCTCTAGAAAAAGTAAATATGAGCCAAAATTACATCATGGTTAAGAAATTACATCAAGATAGATCAATATTTACATCAAAAAGTGAAACTAGTCAAAACTGGGCGAATTTCTGAGCTGAAGAGTGAAAATGAGGCCAAATTTCTCTGTGTCGCGCCAGAAAACTCAATGCATCGCGCCACTTTGAGCCTGTTTTTGAGGCACTTCCTGAAGTCCAGATTGAGCTCATAATAGCTCGTTGGAAAGCCCTATATGTCTTCTTTCCAACCCAAGTGGAAGTTTTGGATTTGGATTTCATTTTCCCCTCTAAAACTTCAATCTCCCAAGAATAGTTCCTGTGTGTGTAAAAGGTGGCAGAAAGGCCATTTTCAAGGTGTTTTTGACCCTTTAGACCACCCAGAACTTGATGAAATCTCTCAACCATTCCTGAGCATGCATAATTTATCATAAAAAACCCAAAAATATCAAGTTTTCCTCCAGAAGATGTCCCAAACGTGAGCGCGCGCCAAGTGGCGCGACGCGTCGGGCGGAAAAATCTGTTTTGCGACCACAATTTCAAAAATGACAAAATTTACTCCAAATTTGCTAAAATTTGGACTGAAGGTCCTCCATCACGTGTCATGCTCAGCCAATGAATCTTTGGCCAAGATTATTCCTTTTCACGCCTCCTCGATGCCTTCTTCATCTATGCTGCCTGAGGTGAAAATGAAGAGCTTGGTGTCGTTGTCTTAGTTCGCCAAATGTGTCAAAGTCAAATGAGGGACTGTGGGAAGAATGGGCAGTGAGAATGATGGAGTTTTTTCGAGTGAATTTAAAGTGTAATACAGTCACTTGATTGTATGGGGATTTAGGAATCTAGGAATATTTGCAAATGATATGGGATAGGGATGGTGATAGGGAATTGCAGGTTTTAGAGATAGGAATGAGTAACTTGGAATTATAAGGGAATAGAGGATTGAGAATGATGATCGGTTTACAATAATGGGAAAGGAATCATAGGTGGGAAAGATAGTATAACAATAAGTATTTGGCATAAAAATGACTTTTAAAACATCATTTCAAAACCCTAAGGAGCATCTTTTGACCAAACAAGGGGGTTTATGATTTTCATCATCCAAACTCTTATATTCCCCTTCAAACCACACCGACACTATTTACAAGCAATTGTAAGGGCTCTCAAAAACTTATTTGAATCATAGGAAGTTAAGTCGATTTGTAATTTCATAAAACAGTGGCAAAAATTTGGTTCTAGCTCTGTGTGCCGTGCACCAGCCTAATGTGTCGCGCAGGCTGTGTGTGCCACGCTGGAGTAAATTTAGACTGTGCAGAGGCGCCCAATGCGCTGCGCATCTCCAGTGCGCCACTCCAGTCATCCTATGCATCGTGCCTGCAATTTCAGCAACAGCTCGGCCTTCATATGCTAAATTTGCTCCTTCATGTTTGTCCATGACTTCTCTTGGCTTCTAACTGAATTTTGCTATGCCCATGAATTGTGAAACACTGAAAATATCTTTCATGGCATGGACTTTGATTTTTTATTTGGCAAACTTTCTTTCTAATTTTGCAGACTTTGGCACTTTTCTCATAACTCAGTTTTTTGTTTCCATTTCGACTTTTGGCTGAAATGATGGCTCCTTTGTTGATTTTTTGCAGGGATGGTGGCATGTTTCGGCAAAGGCGACCAGGGCTGCACCGGAAGACTTTGACAACTGAAAAACTTGGAAAATATCCATGGAAATTTACTACAAAGCACAAAATGACGATTTTCTTCAAAACAGAGTTTTGAAGAAAAGTCACGATCAAGTATTATGACAATGAAATATTTGAAACGAAGACTTATTTTGAACCTTCTTCTGGCCTGCTGGCATTATGGAACACTTAGAAGACAAAACCCTAGACCTAATGACTGAAAAACCCTAGAAAGGCTCTTTGTTGACCAAAAGACCATCCATGACTATGAATGACTGTAAAATTGACCTTGATGAATTTTGATTAACTTTAATGATCAGACACAAGCCAGTAGATACATGACATGAGGGAAAATGAGAGACAAGACCCTTCCATCAAACAATTTATGCTTCTAATGGAATGCAATTGATTGGATGAACGAGACACCTAAAATGAAATGCAACAAAAGAGTTTTTGATCTCTGACGGAGGTATAACCAGACCGGCTCTAACAGGTACTACAGAGTACAGCAAACTAGAATGCATCAGAGACATACCTAGAGTAAATGAAGCCTGACGAAGACCATTTTTTCCTCCAAAGGTGCCAGAGATTAATGCTCAGAGTTTAAAACAGAATGGGCTTCGGCCCTCTTCATCTTCTGAGTGTTAATATTGCATTTAGTTTTCTACCTACCTCCTCTGCTTCTCTTCAGCTATAAAACTCATGAAGAAAATATTGTAAAGGTTGTTGATGAGATATCAGAGAACTACAAGCTGTTTCTATGAGATATAGTTCTGTGTAAAGTTGTAAGATAGGCTGAAGAAATATGTATTCAGTCTGAATGTTCAAGCTGTGGGCAATGTTGTACATGACTGGTGTTGTTTTTTAATATGACAAGCACATTTCTTTGGATCCTGATCTAAAGTAGCTGGTGATGTTTTTCTATCTCTGTGTTTTATTTCATTTCATTACACTTCTTCTGGCTTGCATCAGAAATCTGGCATAGGATTTTCCCTTGTTAGGCACCCTATGTTTTTGCTCTCCTTGCCTTTATGTTTTCTACTAAATGTGTTATCTAAGGATTGATTTCAATTAATTTAACCAGTGTAGTGGTCTGATATATTGCTAGCTGATGTATGAATTAATGGAATCTATCTTTATATTTTCTTGTTTAGATTTAATTAAATGAGTTGAGAACACTGGGGGGTCTAGAACTCTGTCTCTGCCTCACTAGGATCTTTCCATTTCAATTAAACTTTCCGAGTTCCCTCAAGTTGCCTCTAATTATGTCCAAGCAGGTCTGGAGTTAAATGAGCTCTGACCGGATCTATAGACAGAATTGGATGGTTTTCCTCTTTTCACTTTCAATCCTTAATGTTCCATGCCACACAATCATTATAGGATCCAATGCTTTAGATGACTAGCCCAACTGAAAGCTTGCACATTGAACAGCAAGTAAACCCTTTCCTGACTCCATTGCCCAATGGCCTTGATGTTCTCTGAGTTATCTACCTTTGCCTAAAATCCTCTCTGCTCATTGCCTTTGTCTAATATTGGACCCTTCCTTTCCTGATTCCCAACAACCAAACTCAAAATAAAACAAACAAACCTTGTGCCTATAACTAGCCTAACATCTTAACATTTGAACTCCAAAGACATATACCTTTGACATATCATAGAGAGATCCCTCTTCGGACCCAGGAGGGATAGATCCTGAGGTCTGAAAGTGGTTTGATGTTGTCTCATCTTTTGGTATTGCCAACCTTGCCAAAACATGGGAACCCCAACAACCCCTATAGAGGATGAAATATTTTCTTTGGAAAATTTTGTGGGGAAGTAAAGAGCTAGATAGAAAAAGAAAACTATGATACTATAAGGAGGTGATCAACCCCAATATTTGTGAAAACCAAAATTATCTTTTTTCCTTGACTAGTGTTAAGAAGAAAATGAAAATTACCAAGATAATAACTAATTCTCATGAGCTTCATAGTAAAATTGGGTGTTGGTGAATTCCAAAAATGCCATGGGATGAAAGATTTTATCACCTATATAATCCTAAGAGGGTTGAAGATGAAAATCACTTTATCTTAGATTTTCCATATTATACTCATATTAAATATAATTTTTAAAATATTTGTCACATTGCCAACCTTCTTGACATTTAATGAATCAAAAAAACTATGGTGATCTAGGAACACTTCTCTCACTTCTTTTTTAGCATATAAATAAAATGTTAACGAATTATAATTATTTTTTAAACTTCTTAAGGTCCGGTAAATGATAGGTCTTAGTGAATTTTAATCTCTCTCTCTCTCTCACACACACACACACATCGTAAAATCATATAGGTCTTATTGGATGTTAATATCTCTCTCTCTCTCACTCATTCACACACACAAAAGAGAAAATAATGCATGAATAATTATTTAACTTTTAAATTTATAGGTTCATAATTTTACTCTATATTAATGTTTCTTTTTTATATGCTACTTGAGATTAATGATAAATATATAAATATTTACCATTAAACCATAATTTAATCAATGCGATCATATGTTTTATTATATTTTTTTGGTTTATTAGTGTGTTTGTGATTTAAAATCTTAGTGAATGTGGAAATAAACCAAAATTTAAGGAAATTTGGTATCTAATTAGCTTGGGTCATACCAAGCCTTAAGATAATTAAATTTTAAAAACTCACATCATCATGCAAAACAAGACCCTTCAAAACTAATTGTACAAGTAGAATTTGACTTCTTCTTTTTCTTCTTTTTTAATTAAGAAATATTTAGTTTAAAATTTATTCTATTATTAAAAGAGTTAAGAGTTTGTGATAAAACGATTGGTTTTTTTATAAAGTTAATTTTTGAATGATGTTAGAATTTTTTTCAAAGTGATTTTTTTCATAACCTCATAATTCAATATTAAAATGGGAAATATTTAAATTGCATACAATGGATCAAAATCCAAAATTATCCTGGTCAATGTGATAGGAAACTAGACCATAGATAGTAAATGTGAATTACATTAACAACCTTAAAAAATAATGGGACATATTTAGCTTGACAATTATCCCCATTACAAATTTTGGGCATAGCAACAACGGACATAACAACAACTAAAATATGCAAATTCATAGTCCATATAAATGAAATAACTAAAACATAGTTCCTATTACCAACATACCAAGTAACAATGTCATGGCAAGTTAGCAAGTGCATGGCATTTGATATTGCCTAGAGGTGGTGGGTCTCTTGACAGAAAGGTGACCTCCATGTGCTCCATACTCTCATCTATAAGTTGGAAAAGTAGGTGTAGTTCCTCGATGCTAAGGATAATTCCATTTTCGCTCTCATTGTGCTTAAATAAAAAAATCCAAGGAGATTTTTAATGTGCCAGTAGAGGTAATGGCGTGTAGGTATTGATTTTGGTGGCCTCAAGAAACCCCTAGATCAGGGACCCAATTCAAGGCTGAAGCGATGACCTTTAAGTCAGAAATGTTTCCCACTCTGTTGTGACCTCCTCCTCAAAGGGAGGGTTGAACCGAATTTAGAAAAGGCCAGGTAACGTGAAAGAGAAGGTGCTCACAAGAAGAACTGGCATCATATAGCATAAATTGAGAATTAACAAAGAGAAACTATCTAAGAAACATTGTAAATGGAGACTATACCTAAAGTGATAACCAATACAGAGATAAAGCTCGAGCATTTTGACAATTGAGGATCAGAAGAAGGAACCAATATAGGAGGGTTTGGTCCTTTCTACTTAACTTAACCAGAGAGACAAAAAAAATCTCCAATTCATTGGTAGTTTCCAAGCTCGACGTGGAGCATACAAATTTCACTGTCACAAAGAAATGAGTGAGACCCAAGAATTCACCTTTTATCAAAATATCCAAGGTTGTGCACTTTGGGAGTATCAATGCCATCAATGGTGATCTATAATACCTATTATGAATTCATTGCCAAATTAATTTGAATGAAACTGTGTTCCAATTGACAAGATAAATCCTTAGTTGGAGTGAATTCTGAATTCTTGAATGATATTTTAATATTTGAGTGAATCTGACACCATGTTGTATCCCATATTCTCACGGGGGTGCATATGGCTACTTTGTTTTCAATGAAAATTACGCTTTATTATATATATATATATATATAAAGAGAGTACATTTGCATAGATCAGATCCTATTCAGTCCAGAGAATGTCTATTTATCAATTATTTCTATTTTCCATTCAAAAAATAAAATCCCATCATATGTTCATTGCCAACTTCCCATCATAATTCAACAAAAAGCCAATGTATGTTTTGCATCATGCTATGCCAAATAGCAAAGGAAGAGTGTGTTATGTAGTTTTAAGAACAATATTGAAGAAAGAAATAGAAATGTATAACGGAATGAAAAACTGAATTAAACACGCACAAAGGTAAACACATGAATTTACGTGGTAAAAACCTTGACAGGGTGTCAAGGAAACCTCCACGGGGCAAGGGATTGGAAACTCTATTAATAAAAAATGATTCTCCTCATAACAAGCCTCTCGGGCCATCCAATTTAACCTGGGCTATTTCATTATTATAACTTCATTTCTTTAGACAACCAACTAACAAGTAATAAGTAAATTTTCCATAGTTTACATTATTTACATTTGTTTTTATATTTCAACAAACTCCACCTTGACAAAAATTTTCCTAATCCTTTGCCCATGCCCATTCATCATATTTTCTACAAGCCAAGAGAAGCGAGACACCATCTTAGCTTCTCTACTGTAACTGGCTTCGTGAATATATCTGCATGATTTTCCTGTGTATAGAACTTCTTGAGAACTACTTTTTCGCCTTCGATTACATGTCTCACAAAGTGATACCTTACATCGATATGCTTAGTCTTGATGTGATAGGCTGGATTTGTAGCCAAATGAATAACACTCTAACTGTCATAGAATACATTCACTTTCTCCCGTGTCCTTCCAATCTCATCAGTTAGAACTTTTGACTAGATTGCCTCTTTACAGGCATCTGAAGTAGCTATATATTCTGATTCAATAGTGGAAAAATCAATTGTCTCTTGAAGCTTTGACATCTAGCTGATTGCTCCACTTGCAAGAGTAAAAACATAACCTGTAGTAGACCTCCTTTTGTCCAAATCACCTACATAATCAACATCCACATATCCGCAGATTGAACCTTCACGACCATCAAGGCTAATGTAATGGTAACTTGTGCCTCTCAAATACCGAAGCACCCATTTCACTGCTCGCCAATTTTATTCTCCTGGATTTTCCATGAACCTATTGACAACTCCAACTGCATGTGAAATGTCAGGTCTTGTAGATACCATCGCATACATTAAGTTTCCTACCGCATTTTCATATGGTACACGAGACATACACTTCTTGATCCAGGTGGATATTGGTGGTCACCCGCCTATTCCACTTAGGGCCCCACCATTGTCTCTTTCAGTTTTTCAGTTTTAGCACAACTTACTATTTTTAGTAGTTTTTCGGGTCCTGAACTTCCGGAGCCGTTTTAAGGCCCTAAATAACGTTTTTTGGGAAAATGGAGAACAACATTGATCCATCGATCGATGTTGGTCATTGAAAATTTTTAGTCCTCGAATATATCTTTCTAACGAGGTATGGTACACGTCAAATGGAGATCGTATGCCAAAGTTATGCCCCTGGGAAGTTGAAACACCAATTTACCCAAACGGGGCCCATAATTTTGGCACTTCATCTCCTAGGGTTATGGTTTCCGTTGTTTAGGATTTCCCATTGTTTCTAAATAATAAATAGGCCCTCGAGCCTCATTGTAACTCATTTCAGAGGCTTGTAGCCGCCACATCTCTTCTCAGAGATAGCTACCAGCACCCTAGCTAGTTTTATTTCCATTCTGTCTATAAGCAAATTTTAGTTCTTTGATATTAATGAAATGAAGTGTTATTTCTGTTGCATCTCTGTATTTATGGTTATTTGTTTATTCTATTGCATTCCTGCATAAATCTGGATCAATGGTATCAGAGGGGTCTGTTTTTTCTCGATCCTTCTTTGCATGTCCCCAACAAGGTCAAGGTATAAGGAGTTAGGGCTCGATATGGTGGAACCTTTGCAAGATCAGCCTCAAAAACCTCGACGGACGCCCATGGGGGAAAAAAAAAATGATGAGGGAGCAGGAGATCCTATCAAAATATTGCTTGAGGAGGCCCTCGAAAAACAAAGGAACACGATGATGGATAACTTTTCCCAGATCCTTCAATGGTTGCCCACCGACGGCGCATCTGCATCCAGTAGCCACTCTGGAGGTGTGACTCCTTTTAAGGTACAAGTAAATTTTGACATTCCCATATTTGAGGGTCAAATAGATGTAGATGCCGTAGATAGATGGTTGAATCTATTAGAAGGATATTTCTCGATTCATGACTTTTCCGACAGGGAGAAGATTATTTTTGCACTCCTCAAAGCTGCCCCCATGTCAAGGATTGGTGGGAAACCCACTGCGATAAAAAGGACGAGACAGAACCCTCTCTGTTCTCAGTCATACCCACTTGGAATTATTTCCGAGACGCCATCAAGGAACAATACTATCCCGTGGGGAGCTATGAGGAAAAGTACATACAATGGACCACGCTGTGACAACAATGGGATCAAGACGTCCATGAGTTGATGAATCTGTTCCATACCCTGCGCACCAAGTTGGGTATCAAAGATTCAGAGAAAAATATGGTGCTAAAGTATTGCAGTTGTCTTCACAAACACATTCAGGAGGAAATGGAGTTCCTCGACATCTCCTCGCTTGGTACGGCATACCGGTATGCTACCAAGATTAAGTAGAAATTCAAACAGAAGAAGCGAGACTTTGGATCTGCGAATCAAAAGCAAGGGAAAGGTGCTCCCAAACCAGAGAACAAAGGACAGAGCCAAGGCATGGTGACTCAAGACAACCTGTCAAAGCCACAAGCAAAGAACAACACCGCAAAGCCAAAGAAGGACATGGGAAAGTGGTGTGAGTTCCATAAGAGCTCCACTCACAACACAAATGAGTGTCAGGCCAAGTAGTCGCTGGTGGATGAGATGCGAGCTTCTGAGTTAGATGCATGCTCCAACTCCGAATCAGAACCTGACAAGGGGAATGAAAAAGGGAAACAGATTATTGATGCGGAGCCCAATGCCACTACGAAGATCTAGAAGGAGGAACCGAAATATCCAGAGGAGGAGGACGTCTCTTCCACTCCTAGATGTGGGTAAAGGGCTCCCCGGTACAGTTCATTGTTGACAATGGGAGCCAAAAGAACCTCATTTCAGTAGACGCCGTGAAGCGGTTGGGCTTGCCAACCACAGCTCACCCACATCCATACACCATCGGGTGCCTTCAGCAAGGACGAGATCTCCGCGTCAGCCAGCAGTGCCGCCTTGCCTATAGCATCAAGCCCTTCACGGATGAGGTATTATGTGACGTTGCTCCTATTGATGTTTCTGATGTATTATTAGGACAACCATACTTGTGGAAGCGTCATGCTATGTATGAGTCTCAGCCTCATGCTGTTATTGTTACTTTGGGAAATAAGTTGTACAGGATACCAGAGGTACCACCTCCTGCCACTATCTCTTTGGTTACTGCAAAACAATGCAGTAAGCTCATTTCCCAAACTAGGAAATTTGTTTTCTTGATGATCCACCCCCAGGAAAAGAAGAAGACTGTGGCCACAACCTCTAGACAGGGCTCCTCTGCACGACAACAACAAATGGATAAGGTTTTGGAGGAGTACGAGGACATCTTCACCTCACCCACAGGGGTTCCTCTGCACTGTCAGGTCAAGCACTCGATTGATCTGACCCCAGGTGTGCCGCTACCCAATGGACTGATCTATCGGTGCTCTATTTTGGAGAATGATGAAATCAAGAGGCAGATTCAGGAGCTGCTGCAGAAAGGTCACATCTGACCAAGTTCATCGCCCTGTGGGAGCCCGATCATGTTGGTGCAGAAGAAGGATGGGACGTGGAGACTCTGTATTGACTATCAGGCGCTGAACAAGATAACTGTCCAGAATAGGTACCCGATCCCACGGATTGTTGACCTTCTGGACCAACTCAAAGGTGAAAAATATTTCAGCAATATTGACTTGAAGTCGGGATATCACCAGGTACCGATTGAACCCTCTGATGTGTGGAAGACTGCCTTCAAAGCTAAGGAAGGCCTTTTCGAATGGCTGGTCATGCCTTTCGGGTTGACGAATGCTCCCACAATCTTAATGAGGATGATGGATGACATATTGTGGCCATTCACCAACTCATTGGTAGTGGTGTACTTGGATGACATTCTAATCTTCAGCCAGACTTGGGAAGAGCACCTTCACCACATCTGACAAGTCCTCCAAACACTGCGGCAACACAAGTTGTGTGCCAATTTGGAGAAGTGCACTTTTGGCATGATCCAAGTTCAATATCTTGGATACATTATTGATGAAAGGGGGGTGCATGTAGATCCAGCAAATATCCAAGTCATTATGGATTGGCCAGTCCCAACCACTATAACAGAGCTTTGCAGCTTTCTAGGTCTTGCTAATTTCTATCGGAGGTTCGTGTTGGGATTCTCTCATATCACTTGGCCCTTGAGTCAAGTCACCAAGGGAGGAGCGAGAGAAAAATTCTTTAGGTTGGAACCTCTGTTACACCATTTTTTGGTCATCTAACCTATTATCATTAGATGGACCTAAGTACACCATGTAAGACCAATTTTACCCTAAGTAAAATTGCTTTCACTATGTGAAATAACTTAGTAAAACACCTTTATTAAGTTGTTTATGGTCTAAACAGGAAACCCCAAAAGGAAATAATAAACAAACCTATATTTGTTTATATTTCCTCAAGGAATAATTAGTTAAACATCAATTTAATTATTATTCCTGGTCATATTTAACCCAAAACAAGGAAATCAATTAAATAAATCCTTATTTATTTGATTATTTCCTAGGAATAAGTTATTTAATCCTTATTTAAATAATATTCATATTTAAATTTGACTAAATCATTTATAAATAATTAAATAAATCATTATTTATTTAATTATATTTCCATCATTTCCTTAAAATAATAAATAAATCATTTATTTATTTATTATTTATAAATAAAGGAATTGACCCAAGTCAAAAATCCTTTTCCCTCCAACAAATATAATAAAATATTCCTAAAAGGCGGTTCTAGAATTTGGTTAATAATATTTTATTCATGCACGAAGTTCTAGAATGCCCTAATATTTTGTTATAAATAGAAAGGTTTTCCCATTCATTTGTCACCTTTCATTGCATTAGATCACTCTAGATCTATACCATTGGTCACATTTCTCCATTTTTTCCTTGTGAGCACCCTTTGAGTTCTATGTTTGTTTGGGTTTTCTAGACCAACGAGAGATAAATTTTAGATCTAAAATGCTGAGGAATTTCAAGAACCCATCCCATTGAGGAGATTTGGAAACACCTTTATTGTCTTCCTCTCAGGTTCCCCCTTTTAATATAAAAAATTCTTTCAAATACATTGTTTTTGTCTTGTCTATTGGATGCATGGAGCCATATTTTATTTTTACTGCTTAATGTCTTTTATGCTCAGATCTGGATTTGTGCAGCATTATTTGGATCAAATAACTATAGACTTAAAGAAATTGGCAGCCATAATTGATGTTAGGGCTATTTTTTATGCGTAGCTAAAGTGGTCTTTTACGATGAAAGATTAATACTAACAACCTCAACAGAAGGCGTTCACAGAATTGAAAAATCGCCTCTGTTCTGCCCCAGTGCTCACTTTACCATACTTTCAACAACCATTTGAGATCGAGACAGATGCCTCTAACTATGCTATTGAGGCAGTTCTTACTCAACAAGGACATCCAGTGGCATATCACAGTGAGACATTTTCTGACATAGTTCACAAGTATCCCACTTATGACAAAGAAATGTATTCCATTGTGCAAGCTTGTAGAAAATGGAAGCATTAAATTTTGGGGAAGGAAACAATCATCCACACAGACCACTGGCCCCTACAGTTCATACAGACACAAGGGAAGTTTCAGAATGATCGCCATCAGAAGTGGTCCACATATCTGCAGCAGTTTCATTTGAACATCATTACAAGAAGGGTAGCACCAATAATGTTGCAGATTGCCTCAGCTGACCACCGGTCATGGTGCTCACCACCGTGCTTAGCTCTTGTGGGCACGAGACTTCTGATTGGCCGCTTCTCTATGAGAGTGACCCAGAATTCAGCCACACTTACAAGGCACTCTTGGGGGGTATGCAAGTTCCAAATTTTCACCTCCAATATGCACTTTTATGTCACCTGGGACACCTTTGTGTTCCTTCAAGCGAGCATGCCAAGATGATATGGGAAGCACACTACAGTCGAGTCACTGGGAATTTCAAGGTCAAGAAAAAAGTAGCAATCTTGCAGAATTATTTCTATTGGCCGAACCTTTGAAAGGATGTCGAGAAGCACATCAGATCCTGCACTACTTGTGCCATTGCCAAAACGACCATCAAGAAGCAAGGCCTATATACTCCGCTACATACCCCTAGTCGACCTTGGGAATCCATATCCATGGATTACATGTCGGACCTGCCTTCTACTAAGCAGGAAAATGACTGTGTTTTCGTGGTCATCGACAGATTCTCGAAGATGGCCATTATGGCAGCCTGCAAGAAGAATATCACAGCAGAAGCCACTGCTAAAATCTTATTTGAACGAGTGTGGGTGCACTTTGGGATCCCATAGTCTATAATATCAGATCGAGAGAGAAGGTTCCTTAGCACATTTTGGTCCAGCCTCTAGTCAATGTTGGATACCAAGCTCACCAAGTCCATAGCTTTCCATCCCCAAACAGATGGCCAGACAGAGGTCATCAACAGAATGATTGTACACATTCTGCGCATGTACAATTCAAAGCATCGACGCACATGGGACAAGAGCCTCCCCGATGTAAAACATAGTTATAGTCAGGCTCTCCATAGTTCAATCGGCCATAGCCCCTTTCAGGTGGGCTTGGGATTCCAGCCACTATGTCCCATTGACGTAGCCATGCCGTTTGCAGCTACTCAGGCCGATTCAGCTCATGTCCAGTCTGAAGTTGACAAAGCAAGTAGCTTCATCGAGCGCATTCAAAACATCTACCAACAGGTTCTTAATATATTGGACAAAGCCAATGCCAAGTACAAGCAACGCCATGATCAACACCAGGTGCCACACAACTTCCAGGTGGGCGACAAAGTATGGCTACATTTGCAGAAGGAGCACCTCACTAGACCCCACCGCAAGCTTCACCCACTCTGATATGAGCCGTACACCATCACCAAGGCTGTAGGGAACAATTCCTTCGAGCTCAGTATTCCACCATTCCTTGGTCTGCACCCAGTCTTCAATGTGGATCGCATTCTTCCTTACTTCCCACCTCTACTAGACACCTCGGACATTGTAGAACAACTCACACCAACAGAGTTAAACCCAGACTGCATGGAATAGGCCACCACAGATTGTATCATGGACATGCAAATCAAGAACACTCACCAACAGAAGATCCAACTGTATTGGGTTGTCAAAGCTGGCCAATTCCTGCACCAAGGAAAGTGGTTCACTAGGGACCAAGTTCAGCAGAAATTTCCTCATCTCATGGAGGAACTTAACGCAATGGGAACCATTGCTTCCTAACGGGGGAGGAATGATCCAGGTGGATATTGGTGGTCACCCGCCTAGTCCACTTGGTTCCCCACCATTGTCTCTTTCATTTTTTCAGTTTCGGCACAACTTACTATTTTTAGCAGTTTTTCAGGTCCTGAACTTCCGGAGCCGTTTTGAGGCCCTAAACGACGTTTTTTGGGAAAAAGGAGAGCAACATGGGTCCATAGACCGATGTTTCTCATTCAAAATTTGTATTCATTGGATAGATATTTCTAACGAGGTATGGTATGCATCAAACGGAGATCGTATGCCAAAGTTACGCCCCTGGGAAGTTGAAACACCAATTTACCCATACAGGGCCCATAGTTTTGGCGTTTCATATCCTAGGGTTAGGGTTTTGGCTGTTTAGGATTTCCCATTGTTTCTAAATAATAAATAGGCCCTCGAGCCTCATTTTAACTCAGTTCAGAGGCCTGTAGCCGCCACATCTCTTCTCAGAGATAGCTACCAATGCCCTGGCTAGTTTTATTTCCATTCTGTCTGTAAGAAAATTTCAGTTCTTTAATATTAATGAAATGAAGTGTTATTTCGCTGCATCTCTGTCTTTATGGTTATGTGTTTATTTTGTTGCATTCCTGCATAAATCTGGATCACTTCTTTTCCTCATTAGTTATAGGACCTAAATCCAAATAAAGCTTAAAATGGGAAGCTAATGGAACATTAACAGGTTTCACATTGTTCATACCGAACTTTTCAAGTACTTTCTCCAAATACTTATGTTGTGATAACCAAATCTTACCATTCTTCCTGTCTCTGTGTATCTCCATGCCCAAGATATGTTTTTCCACTCCAAGATCTTTCATATCAAATTTCCTAGAGAGTTGAGCCTTTAACCTATTGATTTCTTCCATGCTTTTGCTTGCAATAAGCATATCGTCAACATACAACACCAAGATAATGAATATGCCATTGAAACTTTTGAATTATACACAATGGTCATACTCACTTCTGATAAAATTCTGGCTCACCATGAAGGATTCAAACTTCTTGTACCATTTCCTGGGCGACTGCCTCAGGCCATACAATGATTTCCTGAGATTGCAAACTAATATTCTGTTGTGACCTAGTACAAAACCTTCTGGTTTATCCATATATATCCATTCATCCAAATCACCATGAAGAAAGGTTGTTTTAACATCTAACTGTTCTAACTCAAGTTCAAGCAACGCAGTTAGTGCTAACACAGTACGAATAGAAACAAGTTTAACAACTAGTGAAAAAATCTCATGAAAATCAATACCTTCAACCTGAGAATATCCTTTTGCAACCAACCTCGCCTTATACCTCTCAATACTTCCATCAACTTTTCTTTTCAACTTGAGGACCCATTTGCACCTAACAACACTTCTCCCTTTAGGAAGTTATAAAAGATCCGAGGTATTGTTCTTGGCTAAGGAATCCATTTCTTCTTCCATAACCTTTTTCCATATCTCACTATCTGCATCATCTACTGCTTCTTGATAACAAGAAGGCTCCCCATATTCAATAATCAATGCAAAAGATGAAGCAGAATCTTCATACCTTTTAGGTGTTTTTCTTTTCCTTGTAGACCCTCTTAGAGTGAGTGGTTTCTAAATTGGTTCTGGAATTTATCTAGTTTCCTTTTTCTTCTTCACCTTTTTCATTAGAAGTATCTCCTTCCTTTCGACTTTTTGGAAAAGGTTTAGTCTCCAATTGAATTTTCTGATTTGGCGATACCTGTTCCTATTCAAATTTTCCAACGTCTGATTTTAGAAGAGAAGATACCTCAAATGTTACATCTCTACTAATTAATATCTTCCGTGAGGAAGGATCCCACAACCTATATCCTTTCAGTGCATAATCATACCCAACAAAGACACAACATTTTGATTTTGGATCTAACTTTGAACGCTGATTTCTAGGAATAAGAGCATAGGCATCATAGCCAAAAATCTTCAAATGTGAATAATCACAAGACTGATCTGACCAAACTTCTTCAGGAATTTTACAGTTTATTCCAACCGAAGGTGATTTGTTAACTAAATAACAAGAAGCAGATACTGCTTCTACCCACAACTCCTTTTGCAGCTTAGCATTGTTGATCATGCTTCTGGCTCTTTCCATAAGAGTCTAATTCATCCGTTCAACATTGCCATTTTTCTGAGGAGTATAAACAATAGTTTTATGTCTAACAATCCCTTCATCCTTACAAAATTGTTCAAATTCTAAAGAAGTAAATTCAACGCCATTTTCAGTTCTTAAACATTTAATTGATTTGTCTGTTTTATTTTCCACCATTGTTTTAAATTGTTTAAAAACATTAAATACATCAGCTTTCTTTTTCAAAATATAGACCCAAAATTTCTAGGAGAAATCATCAATAAATGTTAAGAAATATAATGCACCTCCATAAGACACAGTAGGAGATGGTCCCTACATATCAGAATGAATGTAGTCTAAAATCTATTTACTATTATGATTTCTAGTCTTGAATCTTTGTTTACATTGTTTTCCAAACACGTAATATTTACAAAAATCCAACTTCAAGGATTTCAAATCAGGAAGCAAATTATGGTTCATCAGTACCTGAAGACCTTTCTCACTCATCTGACCCAACTGCTGATGCCATAGATGAGAACCTTATTCTGTTTTTTATGATACGATCGCTGCTTCATTAAATTGAGTGCTTCCTTTGAGTTTGTACAGATTTCTGACCTTTTCAACCTTCATAACAACCAAGGCTCCTTTTGAGACTTTCAGCACTCCATTTTGACCTGTAAATTTATACCCATTCGAATCCAAAACTCCCAAGGAAATCAATTTTTTCTTTAGTTCAGGTACATGCCTAACATCAGATAACGTTTTAACTGTATCATCATACATTTTAATTTTTACATTACCAATCCCAACAGTCTGACAAGATGTATTATTTCCCATGAATACAGAACTACCATTTACAGTTTCATATGAAGTAAACCAACTTCGGTGCGGACTCATATGATGAGAAGCACCAGAGTCTAATAGCCAATTTTCAGCATCTTGAGAGACATTACAAACAGGGAGAGCTTCAGCAGTTAAAACTTCATCAATCATACTTGAATCAACCTGATTTTCTTCCTTGTTATGGTTCTCTGACTCCTTCAATTTCCAACAATATTTCTTGAGGTTTCCAAGTTTGTTGCAGTACCATCACTTGGCTTTACACTTCTTTCTTCCCTTTGACTTTGATTTGGAAGAACCCCTTGCTTTCTTCCCTCTTTCCTTTGACCGACCTCTGGCTACCATGGCTTCTGGTGCAGATGTCTCAATACTAGATTTCCTCTGTACTTCTTCAGATAAGAGAGCACCCACAACAGATTCAAATTTCAAATAATCGGTAGTGCTCAAATTAATTGAAGTTACGAAGTGATCCCATGACTCGAGCAAAGAACACAACAAGGTTATTGCCTTGTCATCTTCCTGCATTTTAACTTCCATATCTGACAACTAGAAAATAAGTGTATTAAAAACATTTAAATGTTTTGCAACTTTTGTACCCTCCTTCATCCGTAGACTGTACAAATTTTTTTAAATAAATTCTATTTTTCAATGATTTAGTCATATACAAGGTTTCCAATTTTTCCCACAACCCTTCAGCTGTACTCTCTCCAAAAATATTAAAGAGAACTTCATCTGCCAAACATAACCTAATGGTACTAAGGGATCGAGCATCCAAGTCCTCCTAGTCTAAATATGTCATGCTTGTAGGTTTTTTCTTTACCCAGTCTAATGCTTTTTGCAACCCTTTTTGCACCAAAAAATCCCTAATCTTCAGTTTCCACAATGTGAAATTTTTCTTCCCAGTGAATTTATCCACCTTGAACTTTTCATTTGTCATTTTGGCCATTTCTTCCTCCTAGTTTTCCCTTCTTTCTTAAAATTTTCGACTAGGTTTTTTTTTTTTTTTTCTTCTGTTTCCAACTTCCAATATGTTTCTTATAAAACTAATTCTTGCAAATTTCAAAAAAGATATTTCTGAAATTGCTCAATAATTTTCCAATTAAAATTTCCAGAGACCTTTTTCAATTCCCTCTTCAAATAATACATTTTTCTAAATCTTTTTCAACGATTCTAATTACCTAAAACAAAGATTTAGAATAACTCCGTCTTACAATAAAAAACTATAAATTGCTTCTTTCTGCCTTTAAAAAAAAAACTTTCTGTTCTTTATGTCTACCTTAACTTTAAAGAAATTTCCTTAAAAAAAGAAATTATTAAACCAAAATTTTTTTAATTCAACATACCCGAGCAGCATTGTCTTCCCTTCTGGTGGTAGACTCATCCTTCCTCCACAGTGGACAATGACAACACTTTTAATGTGCCCCTTTTCCTTTGATGGTGGACTTTCTTACTTTGCATCAGGTAGACATACATGGTTTCTTTCATGGCAGCAACGTTTTCTTTTCTGGCAGAAGCGTGTAGCATGCAAACCAATTTTAACAATGCCTATCTGGAAACCTCAGCTCAGCATGGAATCCTCCACAAACCCTCTGGCCCTTGTGCTAAAAAATGGGCACAAATTTTGGACAGCGAACGGCCCTCGAATTGAGCACACACGTGGGCACGTAATTCTTGAGTGAATTTCGTGATGACAGACCCTTGATCTCTGGTTGTTCGTAGCGTGCAGGATCATAGCCACAACAAATCTACTGTGTGGAAATGGAAAGCAACGGGATTTTAAATGGACAGCAACAGATGGCTATCTCCAGCAGACCCCCCCTATCGGAATCTTTGTGAATGGACAACAACGGATTTTTAAATGGACAATAGTATTTGCATGCAATCTTCTCCCTTTGCAGCTAGGCTCGAATGGGCGAGCTTCTTCCTCTCTCCACTCGACGGTTGCTCCCCTCGATGGCCAGGTATTTTCTTCTGGATGGTAGTTACGCTACGGATAACAGCTGGCTTTAATCCTGCAGAAATTAAAGTTAGGGAATTTCAACTTGGTTATAAAGCTTCGATACCAATTGTAGTTTTAAGAAAAAATATTGAAGAATGAAATATAAATGTATAATAGAATGAAAAACTGAATTAAACACACAAAAAGGTAAACACACGAATTTACTCGGTAAAAACCTTAATAGTGTGTCAAGGAAACCTCCATGGGCCAAGGGATTGGAAAATCTATTAATCAAGAATGATTCTCCTCATAACAAGCCTCTCGGGCCATCCAATTCTAACTTCATTTTGTTATACAACCAACTAACAAGTAATAAGTAAATTTTCCCAATTTTACATTATTTACATTTGATGTCATATTTCAACATGTTAGTTTGGCACCGAAAGTTATCCATTCTTCTATTTTTTTGTATCCCATATATTTCCCCTAGATGATCTGTGGCTAGATGAAATCTAGTGATACCACGCCACAAGCTCTTGCATATCAAAGACCTATTAAAATTGTGAGTGTCGAGGATACCCCATCCCCCACTATCATATGGTTTGGCCAGAGTGTCCAATCTTACTAGATGAATATTTTCAGTAATTCAGATTCAGACAGTAGCAATATAGCTAATATGGAATTAATATTCCCAATGGTAGCATTAGGCAACATATACAGGTGCATCTAGTAGACTGAGATGGATTTTAATACTTACTTGATCAATGTGATCAAGCCTCCCATTGTCAGCCACCTATGGGCCCAACAGTTAATCTTGCATTAAATATTGTGAATGATCCAGTCCTAATCAGAGATCGAATATGAATACGGTTTGAGAATGAAACCCAGATAAGAGAACCCCATGTCTATGTCACGTGCAGAGACACCAAAAAGACAACACATATGTTCTACCACATCCGGTTCCTTCAAATTTTTTATGAGCTCATATTTATTAGAATTCATGTAAAGGTTGGATGCAAGTCCAAATGGCTCAAGTATCCCATGAAAGTGTTTCCATTTTAATAGTTTTTTTTTAATACCTCCAAAGAGAAGGTCATCAACAAACATGCATTGTGAAACTTTCACTTGCTGAGTCATTTTAGTGCCAATGATTAGTCCCCTGTCCTTGAAAATTACTATATTCCTACTAAAGACACTAGAACATTTGGCGCAATTTCTGACGGCCAAATCGTCGCTTTTCTGACACACAGTCGTCGCAAGAGCGATAGTTCGAGGCCGGGAAAAACGTGGTTTCTCGTGCGGTCGCAATTCCGATGCCTTTACAAAGTGTCGCACTACCGACACTTCTCGTCGCTTCCAAACACTCGTCGCTCTTCCGACGCCTCCCAAACTGACGTTTGTAAAATGTCACCATTCTGACGAAATTTGTTCCAACGTTTTTAACGTCACGCTTCCAACGTTTGTAAAGTCTCGCCATTCCGACAAAATGTCATTCGACGTTTTGAACGTCACTCTTCCGACGTATTTATATTTTCGCTCTTCCAACGTGTCTAAACTGTCACATTTCCGACGCCGTACAAAATTGTCAGAAGACCGACGTATTGCAAAAGTGTCACAAGACCGACGCTTTCTAGAAGCGTCACAATATCGACGCCAGGAAGAACTGTCACAATTCCGACGAAATGTGGTCCGAAATTTTGGACGTCGCCCTTCCGACCTCTTTTTTCTGTCGCTCTTCCGACGTTTCTAGAGCTGTCGCAATATCGACGGACGTCACAAGACCGACGAAAATGGAAATCGTTCAAAACGTCAAAAGAGCGACGCTTACAAGGCGTTGGTATGCCGAGGACGGTTTCAATTTTAAAAAAAATATATATAACTTTAAAACAAGATAGTAAATCTCCAATGTTTGTTATCACAATAAGAAATCAATGATCAGTGATCACGTCAAATTTTCCTCGTAGCGTGACGGGTCTAATAAATTTTATTGTAAAGGTTGCTGGCTAGTGACAACTGGCGCAGCATTGAAGGAAATGCATTAAAGAAAATTAATTAGGCTGCGAACTCCAAGCCAACTGGCAACAACCCTGATAATTTTCCTTACCAACTTCCAAGTTGTGACTCGAGCTTCAGACTCCAAAGCTAAGAATTTTCTTTTCATCGTGTTGGAGAAGAGAACTGCAACCTGCAGCAAAGGATAAATTCCTCAGTCTCACTGCTCAGGACTCGTAGTCATTCCTTGCTAACACGGTATGTGGAAATTTTGATAAGATAAATTTCTTCACCCTCGTTTTTACTAAAGTTATTCTTTTGAAAAGGGCCTGGTTCCATTTCAGAAATTTTCAACTTTCGACTTCTAGAATTTGTACATATGATTTTTGGACCTAGGTTTTGTTATTAATGAGGAGATAGTGTCTTGGTTCTATCTGTATAAAATAATTGCCTCATTTTTTTCTTCATGTTCATGGTTTTTGATTTTATCAAAACCTATCTCTCTTTTAAGCATGCCTGCAAATTAATATATTCCAGGAATGTACACAATTCTAGGCTTCATGTACAACGTATTGTATCAACTATATTTTAACAAGTGAGCTGCATGCCCATATAGTGTTACAAATTACAGGGCTTCATTTGGAGAATAAATGATAAGCCTGGCAGCACTAAATCCAAGTAATTCCCCTCATCCCTTAAAAGACACCTCTAAATATAACTATAAATTTCAAATAGTTAGTAAAGGAAAAGTACAAAGATATAACAGATATGTGTTGAGCCAAAAACCTGTGCATTCACAACAAAACTGGGATGGATAAAACTTAAAAACAATTATGGACTTTGACAAAAAATAGTCTTATGCATACAAAATGAAAGAAGCATTGGCATACTACTATGTTTACAAATTTAAGGACATGCAGAGTGAGTCTTCGGGCAACACAGTTTCATGTGGAGACCCTAGATCCTTGTACCCACAATATCTAGTGACTTAAAAAATGATTGCCAAAACAATGCCTTTGCTATGCATGTAAGAACACCACCTGTATAATGAGGGAGATGTAATATTGTCCAAGAAGCAAAATTATATAGAGTGGTCCAAGATTGTGTATTTATGGAAGATACAACTGATTTTGGCATGAAACATGTATCCAAGATTTCAATGTGGCCTTATTTTAGAGCCCATTGATGATTTACTATGAAACCTAAACTTTCAAAACAAACACATTGAAATCACATGATCTCAATCACAAATATCATAAATATTAACTGTCTTTTGGGCACTGGCAGTAGATACCATAAGAGGCCCACATGGCCTGTACCACCAATGTTGATTCTCTGGCACAACATTTGCAAAGCCAAAATTTCTCCCCGAGACATCCCTCTCTGCCAAAACTGGAAAGATGGTACTGGACGTTGAAGTGAAGGCCTCTGATTCAGTATGGAATGCCATAATTTATTTATTATAAAAGTCCCATGAACAGAAACCTGAGTCCAATGTACAACCTGCAGATTCTGCCACAACATATTTACCAGAGCAACCATCTGAACCAGCTACTCTGATCAACCAGCAATCACCCCACATGTTTGGGGTAAGCCCATATGGAACTTTATATTCAGCCTTCTCCTAGAGATTGGAAAATAACAATACTGAGTATTACTCATACATCAACTACCCTTTATGTTAAGGGAAAATTTAAAGAGTGCATAAATATTCTTGAAATGCCAATCATAGTTTCTAGAAAATTTCAAGAGTCTTTGAAATGAACTACATCCTATTTAAACTACATCAAATATTTAGGAAAATCATTTTTTTAAATAGAAATTGGTGAATTTTATTTCAAATGTAGAAATTTAAACCATGAGAATAATCTAACCCCTAGGCTTTTCCCTATTTCTAATAGAAAATCCCAAAATGTATAAATTATAACACCCATAAACCCCAAAATTAAGTACAATAATTAAAACCTCCACACCTCTGAATTTGCTATATCGTGAAAAGAGAAACATCCATCATCATGGGAAAGCAAAACCGATTCTCCTTTTGATACAAACCAGCCTGCAGTAGATGTCTTATGGCTGAGTTGATTCAATCGATCACAGGAAACCTCTTCAGTTTCTTCAATATTGCCAAAATGCTCTGGCTTGTTTTCCCGATCATCATCAAAGTCCATATTTTCATCACATTGAATTAGTTGGGGTTCATTACGATCAGGTCCAGTGCCTATTGCAGAGCTCCGGACATCCAATCCAATATTGGAACTACCATACCCGTTCCCATTAGAGATTGTAAATCCTGTTTCTGGCTTTAATTCGGTAAGTTCAAGAGCACTAGAACTGGATTCAGTTGATTTAGACTTGGTATAGTTGTCCTCTAATTTGTATTCCGATACAACACTATCTTGTGCTTCAATGCAAACAGAAATTCTGCAGCAATGGGATCTTCATCTATGGGGATTATGGATCTGCCCTCAAAAGCATCCCGAATATCTGATTCATTTTCATTCAATTGATCATGCAAATCCACCCTCGTCTTCAGCACAGCAAGCTGAACTGAAGGCCGGTTTTTCAGCAATTTATGGTGGGGGTAAAGCCTATCTTCCAGATCTTGACTATTTAAGTGTTTAATTGGCTTTTTCAGAGACCTGACCATAGAATCAAATGAATCCTGCGAATCCTGCGAAATAATAAACAATAGTAAGGCCATTATTTATTGGTTTGAAATAAAAAACAACATGCAACAAACCCGCATAATTAGTAAATTATTTAAAGACAATGTTGGCAATATGTTTCCTGTATCCTATTATATGATTGTCCTTGATGGCAAGCTCTGTATTTAATGGAGAATCGATATAAATAAGGACGAGTTAATTCATGTGTGAACATATGTATGCATCTTGATGAAGGATAATTGACATCCGTAAGAAACCCTGTGCTCTGTATGTTGATCAAGGAACCGATGTTAATACGGTTGACAGTGTATCCAAACTGGTAGACAGTGGAGTTATATATATTCATTAAATATATGATGGAAGGGTCTACTCTATTAGTAAGGAGCTGACTGGCTTTCATGGAGAAAGGAACGAGGAGCGAGAGAAAACGAGTTATAACGCGAAAGAACTAAAACAGAGTATTTGGCATTGAACTTTCGGTGGAACACGGACTAACCCTTTGGAATCATGAACAGAACCTGGAAGGAAAGAGGTGGAACATAACAAACGGAAGCGCGACGGAAACCTACGTGGAAGAGCGGAACCGTGACGGTGCAATAATCCAAGTAAAGAATTAACAGCATAATAAGATCTCTGGTGAAAAGTTTTCAGTCAGCCCTAAATATTGATTCACCCCCCCTCTCAGTATTTTTCCCAAAAGACAATAATTCCTACATATTAAAATATAAAGTTATAACATACCATCTCATACTCGAACATAACATTTGTATCAATATTCTTTTGTATCTTCTTGATCTTCATCCAACTGATCGACATCTATATCAACATCTAATTCAGAAACGGTGTTGAAATGATCAACCATGTCATCATCATCAACAATTATGTCATTTTCAATAATATCCTCATCGACATCATCATCAATAATTGTTTCCTCATCTCCTATGCCTGGTTCATCTTCTAAGATATCTTCTTCATCTGTCCATGCATCTTCCTGCTCATCTGCCACTGCATTATCTTCTTCTTGATCAATATCATCTTCTTCCTCTACAGTATACTCTACTGGCCTTCCTATTGGATCATATCTAATAGCAAATGACCATTCCTTCTCACCTGGAACCTCTGAGTAAAAGACATGTTCGCATTGGCTTGGAAAAACATAGCGATCTTTTCCTGCTTCAAACTACGATGTTTTAACCATTGGAAATCCATTTTCATTTTGAATAAGTGTTCTATCATCATCACGTACATTCATTCATAGCCTATACCATTTAACGTCGAACAAAACTATTTTGAAGGAATTGAAGTCACACTCAACTATATCATCTAAGAACCCATAATATCTATTTTCAGATTCTCGAGGATGTCTGTCACTCCTGGAGGAAACATTAGTGACCTGGAATACTGCAGCTATCCCACTATCAGAATTTTTCCTGTTATCATCCAACTGTTTAACGCGAAATTGACGACCATTGCACCACATAGCCTTGTGGTGTTTCAACTGCAATATGCCAAACATGAAAAATATGCATTCTCAATTAATAATTAAACATATAATTTACACAACATGAAAATTAACTGAAAAATAAAACTTCTTGTCACATTATAAATAGGTGAATTAATTGCTTACCTTTCTATCTTTCAAACCATATGCTAAATCGATTTCCCTGTCCGTAACGTTCCCATCTCCACTACGATACGCTTCTCTAATCAATTCAGACAGTAGTTGCCATGATAACCTATCGTCGTTACGTGATTTACATGTTTCAATCCATTCACTCATCCACTCAAGATTGTTTGCAATGTATAAAAGTAGCGCCTCATAATCTTGAGCACCTGAATAAAAAAACAATAATTCACCAATATTAATAAATATTACTTATAACCATGGTAAATTATATTAATTAATAAACTATGAAAGAATAAAACCTGAATGAGTATAATGATCATATACATGATGTAAAAAAATGAAACATTATATGTATTATACATAATAAATCTTTTACCTCTCACTTTCTTCATTCTACCTTTTCCCAACAGGTGTTCCTCTTCAAATTTTTTGATGGAGTTCACATCCCAAATGCAATCCACCGCCTTCATGACTGGCGCAGCTAATTTAGGAAGATAATGACTAATATACACCATGGATTGATATACCACATATCCCCCCACCATAGAACCCTCAGGTCGTGCTCTTTGTTTAACCAAAGCCTTCAAGGATTTCAGGTGCCTCTTGACCATCCACATTGACCTTGTGTGTACTGGTCCACACATTTCAATCTCTTCAACTTGGTGTATCAAGTAGTGTTCTTGTGCATTGAAAAATGTTGGAGGTAGATACTTTTGCATTTCACACATTAGCCGAGGAATTTCTCTCTTCCAATACTTTATTTCATCTTGATGGATTTCTTTCAATGACAACCATCTGTAAATCATTACGCAAGGTTGTTTCAATGAAACATAATATATATTTCATTACAAGTAAATTAATACATCATTTCATCAAGTACAAAAATAAATTGTAGCAATTAGATTTTGCGTATAAATCAAAACTACTTACCTCATGTATTTACTAAGACCATATATAACTTGTTTGACATTGTTGTCGAAGTCGTTTGGGAGAGATAAAGGTAGAACATACTATAACAATAAAAAATGAATCGTTATTGGTTTCCAAATTAAAAAGAAAAAAGGAAAATTTAAAATATGTATTCAAGAAATAACAAACAAAAACGTATACCAAAAAAATTACCTTAATAAAGGTATGCCAATCATGTGTTTTCACCCCACTGAAGTCACCTTTCTTCGTTAAGATATTATTTATGTTTGAAGCAAAACCTGTTGGAAATTTAATTCTTCTAACGACCTCTTTTACATAATTGCTTTGTTGTTCTGTTAATAACCATGGAATATTCTTATAATTTCGACCTCCATTGTTATTTGATCCGTCGATCACACTTTTCATTGCATGATTTGATTTCTCAATGTCAGCACAAATTTTGTCAATTTTATCTCTCTCATGTGCACCATCTATGGTTCGCCATAACATTTCTGTCACATTCTTCCTGATATGCATTGTATCAAAAAAATGAGCTATTTTTAGGTCCTCATAGTAGGGCAACCTCGCGAATTGAGAAGGATAACATTTCATTCCAGGTGGAAGTAGAATATTAGTACCTTCACGGTGACGATGACCTTGATATCAAAGAATAAAATAAATCAGAACAATATTAATTATAAAATACAATAAAATAAATTCATTAGTTAAAACAAAAATTCCAAACATTACATAAACAAATAATATATATATATACACACACACATTACGTACCAGCTACTCGACGATTATTAATTCTGTTATATTCCAACATCCACAACTGAGGTGTCATTGTTTGTGGTTTTAATCTAGTTTCTTCTTTATCATTGAAAATATGTTTTTCAGTAGTACGATACTTATGGTTCCTAGGGAGGAAGTGCCTAAACTCATCAAACACCATCTTTTTTAAGTCTGCTGAATGACGATACTTCATCTTAGGGCCACAAACTGGACATGCAAATCTACCCTTTGTTTGAAGACTTGCAATAGATGGATCAATAACAATTAATATACTATGAGATCATTTTTAAAACATGCAATATGGTATATCTAATTTAGATAATTATGTATCATATTAAAGTGCAATGAAATATTACATACCACAAACATGTGTTAGTCTTGGGGCATCATGAATTGTCCATATAAGCATTCCACGACATTGAAATCTCTTCTTCTTGATTGGCTTAGTGATGTCATACATAGTGATGCCATGCCATAACTGTATTAGCTCATCGATAAGAGGCTCAATATATACATTCATATCTTTGACCTGGTATTTACCTAATTGTTCAAAATTACGGAACATAATAATTACTCCCATGATATATGTATATATAAGTAAGTAAATAAATAAAATATATATTTATTCAAACAACGAGAGAAATGAAAATGTTACATTCAAAGAAATAATGTATCAAATACCCGGAATAATCATAGTCAACATTATGTGCTCCCTCTTTATTGACATCCAAGGAGGAATGTTATTGTTGATAACGAAAATAGGCCACACTAAGTAAGTAGATCTAAGCTCTCCGAATGGATTAACACCATCGGCTGCCAATGAAAGCCTGACATTATGAGGTTCATTTTTAAAATCTACATATTTTTCCTCGATTTCTCTAAATGCAGAACCATCTGCAGGCATTCGAAGAACACCATCTCCACTTCTATTCTTTGCATGGAAATCCATAAACTGTGCTATGCTGTTACACTTGAACATTCGCTGCAAACGTGGAATTATGGTAATATGACGAAGAACCTTTTGAGGCACCTTTTTGGTTAGTTGATCTGTTCGATATCTACTAGTACCACATTTTGGACATTCTGTTTTCAACGCATATTCTCCATAATATATAATATGATCTTTAGGACATGCATCTATAGTGTTATATTCCATTCCAAAGTGTTTCATAATAGCACGTAGATCTCGATATGTTCGAGGTAAAGTATTTGGCAATGGTAACAAATATTCACCCAACAATCTACAACAGAAACAAAAAGTAGTGTCTTGTAAAGATTATTAATCATATATATATATATATATATATATATATATATATATATATAATAGTTATTAAAATCGGAACCAGTGATCGGATCGGTGGAGCTAATGAATTGGGTTTCGAATCGGAACTGGTCTAACCGGTAGCGATCAGATCTCAATGAACCAGTTTTAAAAAAAATACATTAAATAATTATTTTTTAATAAAATGAAAAATAAATAAATAAACAAAAACTATTTTTAAGATTTGCAACCATGATTCCAAGCCAATAGAGACAAAATATGAAAATTTTGCTCATTTATATACCATGCAAAGGTGAATATATCAAAATGGAAGCAAATGCAATACATATCATCGAAAAATACATAAGCAAACTTGTTGAAGTAATGTATCAGGTTTCTCTTATATTATTCACTGTGTTTTATTGCTGAGTTAATATTATAATATACAATCTGTCCCTGCTCAGATCTGTTGTCAATTCATTGTATCAGCCTTAAAGACAATTCTGGGTTCAGTATATATATATATATATATATATATATATAGAGAGAGATATATATATATATATCAGACCATCATTTTGAAGATCTTGTATTCTTCATTATCTATGTTTGCTTGCCAATAAATTTCTAGAAAAACATCTACAACACTTAGAGGTATTGAATTGGTTTATGAAACCCACTATTAGTGCTATTTGTAACAAGTTGAGAGAGCATTACAACTTCAGCAGTCTGCTCACAATGTGTTTGACAAAATTTATCACTGAAAAGATTCATTAAAACCCAGAAAATTCAGTAGCCATTTTAGTGCATTTCCAAGTGGGAATTTTCTATTGGTCAATTTATTATTGCCAGCCACATTTTCATTAAGTTGTATGTTGTTGTCCCTTGAGTGGCGTCAGACCATTTGCATCAGTCTTGATGCCATGATCGAATTGCTTGTATGCTGTGTGAAAGGTTTTGTATTTATGCTGCTGCTATGTGTGAGCAAAGAGAGAGGGTCTGACAGTTCCTAGCTGAGTGTGAAATAAGCTTGCTGCTGATTGTTTTGAGAACAGAAATTGTCATCAAGTACACTTGATGAGTTGCATGCTGCCAGGGATTTTATGCTAGCCAGCCTTGTATTTATCAGTCATCATGTGTGTTGTTGCTACTATAAGGTGTTGAGTATGAGTTATTAGAGAAGTTTGTTGCTAGTATAATAGAGGAATTTGCAGCTCATGGAGGAGACACTAAGGAATTTGCAACTCATGGAGGAGCACCTAACCGGCCGGTTAAGTACAGAACTGACAGGTTTATGCATAAACTGGTTGGTTCCTTACTTAACCGGCTGGTTAGGTCCTGTTAACCGGCCAAAACAGGTGAGAATAGGCTATTGACCGGGTTGCAAGGCCGGTTCCAACCAGCAGCTGTCCTGACTGGCCCGTTTTGATAACTATGATATATATATATATAACTTATTATTTTACACATTTATTACAATTAAAAAAAAGGAAAATAATCAACATTTACATATATGTGATCATATATACATATTGCATATCTTAGGAGTTGTGTCATACATCTATTCGACAAATTATTCATAACCTTTAAGTTCACCAGCAACAATAGCAGAGAGCTGGTGAACTTAAAGGTTATGAATAATTTGTCGAACAGATGTATGACACAACTCCTAAGGTATGCAATATGTATATATGATCACATATATGTAAATGTTTATTATTTTCCCTTTTTTTTAATTGTAATAAATGTGTAAAATAATAACTTATATATAATTCGCCAGATGCGGCTGCGGTGGAGAATTAATGTGCCAAGGGCACCTGCGCAGCTCCCAACACTGCCTGCATGCCAAGCCCACATGGCCCCGCGCACTTCATCTACAGGCGTTATTAATACACTTCGAGTCGATCATTGTTGCAGTTATTACTCCCTCGCTCTTTGGTATATGGCGCTGGTGTGGTTGATTATTTTTACTATGGAGGATGAGCAACACGAAGGGAGCCATGGTAGACCTCTGATCCCCTTGAGTAGTGTCTGTCCACCTGGCTTTGCCAATTCAAGCCGCAAAACGCAGACCGGGCGTCGCTGTTGCATTTTGGCTTGCCTGGAGATGTTACCGGGCGTCCACTTCTCCAACAGCCCTTTTTGCAGTGCTTCGGCTTCTTCTAGAGCTCCGGATGCGCTCATTGCAGGTACTTTTCTTCCTTTCAGTTTCAATTTGCATTCTCGGGATAGCTGTTCCTCTGGTAATTGGACTTCCGGCTCTTTTTCTCATTCGCCTGGTCTGTGTCACCCTGGTGGTCTCCCCTCCGTCTTCCAAATTCCCGACCCCTTCTTAAGCCGACCTCGCTTGCGCCACCTTTTGCTAGCCATGCCACGCCTCAGGCAGCGAATGCGTTGTCGGCACGGCGTTAGTCGAGGCCAAACCTCTGTCATTCCTCCTTCGCCCCTTTCTGAGCTAAGCTCCTCCTCGGAGGGCGATGATCTCACTCCCCCGCCTGCCTCGCGCGGCGGTGGAGGCAGAGGCAGAGGCAGAGGGTGTCGTGCTGAGAATTCTAGTCTTGCTGGCAGAGGTCGTGGTCGTGTGCATGTTTCAGGTGATTTCCCTTGTCTGCCCACTCCCGCCACTCCTTCTGTGCCTCCCTGTCATTCCTTCCCTCCTGACCCTCCCGCTCATCCCTGTCAGCCCCTCCCTTCTGACATTTCTGCCCCTCCCTATCAGCCCAACCCTCGGGGCAGAAGGTTACAGGGGTCCACCATCAGACAAACCACTCAGAACACAGAGCTCCGCTTCCTCTGCACCTCCTTCGACTCCATCATCACCGCCTTCATCACAGTCTCCCTGCGTGAAGAAATCCCGCTCTCTGCTCCCCCCTCCCCTCCTTCTGACCTTTGCCCCATTCCCTCTCTTCACACTGGGCTGCGCTCTGAAGATGAGAACAAAGAAATGAAGACTGACAGTCACGCAGGAAAGGAGGACAGTAGCGAGGAGAATGAATATGCATGCAGAGTTGAAGAGGAACCAATGTCTTCCGAGCATGAGGGTTAAATCCCCCGGCTCATTTACTACTGGTTTTTTTTTATTTTTACTGTTCTAATTGCTCACCTGCTGGGTAGAATGGCGCTTCTAGCTTTTTTGTTGTTGTTTACATGTTTTGTATAAACTTATGGCCAGTTTCCCTACCATGGGTGGCCCAGTTCCTTATGCTTAATGGGTCGGTTTCCCGCCACGGGCGACCCAGAATTCTCAAGAACAGTTCTGTTAATCAACCCCGGCTGGCTGGCTTTCACAGCAGCAGCTGTGGCAGTTTTGTATCAATATTTTTATAAATTAATAGATTTAGTCTTAATTAGAAAAAAAAAAAACTTATATATAATTTATTATTTTACACATTTATTACAACTAAAAAAAGGGAAAATAATCAACATTTACATATATGTGATCATATATACATATTGCATACCTTAGGAGTTGTGTCATACATCTGTTCGACAAATTATTCATAACCTTTAAGTTCACCAGCAACAATGTAGCAGAGAGAAGAGTTTCATTTGAGTGTTCAAAAAGTCGTTCACTTGACCTTTCAATCAAAGGTACATCATAAATACCGTCACTGCTATCTCCACCATCATCATCTGACTCACCATACAAGTCTTGGAGCATTTGATTTGTCCCATCATTAATGTGAACTGTCTCATTACTGTCATCGTGATCTACCTCCATGGGATCATTAAAATTACCTTCATCATTCGCTTCATGTTATTCACCTTGTACAACATCATTTCCAATACTAATATTTGCTGCAATATTCTCTTGTACTGGTGCAAAATCATCTAATCTACTACTATTTTTCTGTGGAAGCTGGTTGATCATCTGCAAAAAGCTGGGGGGCAACTGTGCCTTTATAAAAATTACAAACATTAATAATTAAACATTAGTGCACATATAAAAAATATTAAAAATTTAAAATAATATAAAATTTTACGATATAATCAAAATGAAGATAGATAATTAATTACCATGGGACGATAGTCATTCGATCCACCATCAATGTGCCCATATTTCCTACAATGCACTGTTGTTGTTGCTATTAAAACTCTAACATTATTTCTCATACAACATTTTTTACAAGGGCAATAAACTCTGCCATCACCCCTTTCACCCTTTTGAATTGCTTTTCCAGCTCCAATGTTTTCTTCCATTGATGCAAATTATCCTATAAAGAAAACAATAAATCTCTCTCAATGGTGTAGAAAACCCAAGACTTGTTGAACTCAATGGGAGCTCAATATATAAGCAAAAAGAAAATAAAAGTGGGCATTTTACAAATTGTGAGCTTTTTACAAAATTTGGGCTTTTTACAAAATTGTGGGCTTTTTACAAATTGTGGGCTTTTTTTATTCTTAATTCATTTTCTGTAGAATACTAAAAAGATTTGTCCAAAATTTCAGATGCAAACTGTAGTCTCTACTACGTTTGGAAAATTGGAGGTTTATAAAAGATAAACTGCGAACATAATTGTACCACTATGATAAGAAGTTGTCAGAAGCATTCCTTCTTCTTCACAAACGTGGAACTACCTTAAGAATGCTTATGGTTGATATAAATATTAGAGCATGGCAGTTAAATGTAGTAGTTATGCTAAAATACTGAATAACAGCTTGAGAGTGCTCTTCAGATACTGTATGAATGCACCAAATTAAGGTTGTACCATTACTAAAGATAAATGGCCAAAAATAGTCAATTTTGATATCGTGAAGTTATGTCTTTCTCGGTAGCAAACTGGGGATAGGATGGCAAATATGAGAGAACTAATTTCCAAGGACTAAAAAACCAAGGCCAACATAGTTCTACCTTGAATCAGAGACAAAACAAAGCTTCCCAAAAAAGTGTTTGAGAGCACCCATTGAAGCTCCTATATATAGCAGAGTCAAAATTTTCCTATTGAACAAGTTTGAATAGTCAAAGCCACAGCAAGATCAGATATCCACGATCCTAAATGAGAACCAGAGCCAAAGCTAAGATAGATCCACGTTTAGCAGAACAAGACAGCCATAGCAAAGGATTTTACCACAGAACCAGATCATGAGAGATACCAAGATTCTTGCTTCCACTATGGAAATGTAGAAACTATACAAGGGCTTTTCTTCCAACAGATTTCATTGTGACAGTAATTGCTATGGTGTTGTAAGCGCTCATTAGTAGAATCTTAAAGCCATTCCGAAATTCTTTTAACCTGGAGAGGGTTTTCTGTGGTTATAAATCCTCATGTTCAAATTCCATTGTCGATTGGTTGTGTTTGATATTATGTTTTTACTGTCCGCAGTTGAATTTTCGCACAGAAAATTATCAGTCTAAAGCAGAGAAATTTTGCAATGTTTCTTTTGCTTCCTATTGTGAAGTATTTCGCTCAGAACTCTACTCGTTGTAACAGAGGTCTTGGGCATAGAACAGGGGACTTGGGTTTTTTGGAATCAAACTTCAGGTTAAGATGCTCATCTGAAGAATGGCACAGTGAGCCTTAGCATGGAGTTGGGAGTACCAATTTGAAGTGCAGGTAAGGCATTGTACAATAGACTAGTTAAATTTCTGGACCCTAATACAAAAGTTTCTTCTTCTTTCAAAACGTGTTTCTCTTTTTCTGTAACCAATGTGGGTCCTGTTCTTGTTTCAATTGGGGATGGATGAGCATTTGTTATTGCTCCAGATGATCACACTCTGGGTAGCCCTGGAGGCTATTTGGGGTGATGAGTCCAATAGGTCTCAATGAACTGTTGCCCTCGCCGGGGAATACTATTGCAGTGGAATTTGATACTATTTTGGATGTTGAATTCCATGATCCTAATCGAAACCAATACCTTCAGCTCCAGTACCTGTTCACAAAAGAGGGTGCCATAGTCATTCATGCATGCAGAGAGGGTGAATTGCAGGCATTGCAACAGGAGGTGTTGTTGTTGTTGCATTGGCCACTAGATTGTTTGTCTGGTTCTGTTACAAGCACAGAGTATTGAAAAGGACAGACAAATTTAGTTTAGATATTGTGAAATTGCCTCGAAAATTCACCTACAAAGAGCTCAGCAATGCTACGAAAGACTTTTTTTGAATGTGATTGATAATCGATAATTGCAAGCAAGGGTAATCCCCTTGTGAAACCCAAATTTCTGAGCATTTTCTAAAACCTGATGACGGAGACATTGTAATGAACAAGCGCCTAGGTCCATATTATGTCCAAATCTACCAAGCACCAAGATCTATAAAAAAAAATCCACAGTATCTGTGAACTAAGAAGAAGAGTCAGAAAATGTGTTCTGCTTACCTGTTCGAATAGTGGTTGGGGTTTACCATGGAAAAAATTTGACAGAGCCCATGTACAATTTCGTATCATTGAAATTCTGGCAGTATCATTCAACTGGGCAAGCACCTGCCTCGGAGCTCCATGACTGAGGGCAAGATCCCTAAATGATGCAGAGTCTCCAGCAATATTTCCCAAAGCCCAAACAGCCTTACACGAACACCAATTGAACTCAAATTTTCCCAAACAGCCTTTACACGAACACCAGTTGAGCTCAAAGTTGGGTAGTAGTTTTTTAAATCAAATTCCAAAATTACAGACGTATAAAGATAGTTGGGAAGAATAATTTTATGCCTCTAAAATGAACGTGCTACCTGTTCTCGAACATTATCATTCCCAGAGGCAAGAAGTTCCACAAATATAGGCAGTGCCCCGTAATCAATCACAACCTTTGTATTCTCAAAGGCTCCAAAAAAACCCAAATAGGGTCAACCCTACTACAGGAGGAAGGGCCTTCAGTAAGAACTTACCATTTTGCAAGAACTGAGGGCGAATGCTGTTCTGCAAGAGCTGAGGGTGAATGCTGAGAGCGAATGCTGTTCTGCAAGAGCTGAGGGAGAATGTGCGCGTGCGAATGCGTGCGTGATATCAGACATTAATGTAGTTTTTTTAAAAATCATTTTTATGTACCCTACATTTGAATTTTCTGTTTTTCTTATTTTATTGGGCTGAACTGGATAAAATTGAATATGAATAGTGAGTTAATTGTAAGATCAATGGGCCAAGGCCATACATCAACATTGACCATAGTGGGGAAGTATAAAAGCATGGATATTCATGCAATTATAGTTATTAATGTAAGATCTAGCATCAACTGAAATTCACGTGAAAAAGTAGATGAAAAATGTACAATCATCCATTGGAGAGGTAATCTATAATTATCCAATAAGACTCTTGGTTATGCCTTGAGACTAAACTAATTCTCAATATTTTTGAATAATCATCCATTGGAATTTAGTAGGAAAACCATAGTAAATCATTTTCCAATGGCCATGCAAAAATATAAAAAAAATAATATCAATGGTACATCAACTTTCATACATGAGAACCTGGATGCGGGTGAAGTTGGTAGTGTTTAACGTGATGGGATGGGGGAGGGGAAGCCACTGGCCCACCCGCAAGAGTGCTTTCATTCAGTTCTTAATGTCGACTGATCGGCGTTTAATGCCATTTACTCGCTCGAATAAACCGTAGTCCCGCTCCTCGATACACATTCGCATGCCGCGACATGACTCAGCCTCCAGTTCATACTTATGGTGGTTTATTGCAGTCGATTCACAGTCGCACGGTAGAATGGGTTGTTATTATGGAACGTCCCTCTGGTCTGAACAAAATTACCCCACTTGTGAATCTGTGGTGCGCTCCAGGAGCAGGACTTTCTAATGTTCGCACTGTAACTGGTAAGAGGAGTTGTCTCAATTGTTGTTTGGATTTTGGAGAAAATATCCACTTCTGCCACGCTGGTTCCTGCAAGCTTGCTTCTATCGCCCTGTTGCCCCTCTCGCCTCAGTATTCTGTCCATATTTTGCCTCCCTGCCTTGCTGTCTCGAGTGCGACTATGCCGCGCCTCAGGCAGAGAATGTGTTGCCGAAGAGGCTCCACGAGGCGCCAAATTCGACGCTCTCCCTCCACCTCTGGCACCTCCTCTGCGTCTATCTCCCACTCTAACAGTCAACCTAGAGGGCGCCTTCTCCGCTCGGGCCGTCACCTTGCTTCCCCCACTCCTTCCGCTCCTCCTGCTCAAACCCACACCGCGCATTTTTCCTTTAACAGCACTCTCAATCAACCCAGGGTGACTGCCTCAATTACGGCCGTCTTTCGTGAAGAGTCTTAGGAAATTGTTCCCAGTTCTCGCCCGGCGGAATGCAGCCTCTTGGCAGCTCAGGATTCGACGCAGTTTGTTGGGCTGAAGCACCCTGATAGTGCGAACGTGCAGGGTCAAATGGGCAAGGCCACGCAGGACCAGGTGAACAAGGAAGCGGTGGGTCAACCTACTGAGAGGCAGGATGCAGTGCAAGCGAGCGAGGCGTAGATTACTCCTCCTCCTCCAGGGAAGGTGATCCATTCTGTTGCTGACCTGTATAATTCTGACGGGGAACCAGATGAACTCTGGTGCAGAGTTGTCTACGAACCTGATCCTGATGAATAGTTCTTCCTCTTCACTCTGGTTTTTTGCTCTATTTCTGCCCATTCTCACGGGCCTGTTCATGTGTTTCCTGCTGTCTCTGAAAATGCATCTGTTTTTTTTTGCTTCGATATGGTCTCCAGTACTACAATTCTCTGGTTCCCCTGCGCGGGATTTTTCATATGAACTGTTTCAGACTGGTTTCCCTCTTGCAGGGCAGTCTTCAAACTATGATTATTTGTTTCAAATGCCACAGCACTCGACAATGATCAGGCTTCGGCCCGATGTACTGTACTCCTTTTGTTAATATAATTACTTTTACTTAGAAAAAAAAAACTTTCATACATGAGAAAATAGATACTGACAAATGGTACATCATGGCCTGATTAATTTCGCTCAGCAATTTCAAATGGTATAACATTTAGTCAACAGTAATCATCAATTTCTGCACACAGAGACTAATTTCTCTAGAAGCCTCAGATTTCTTTGGCTTGTTATTCTTATAACTACATAAACATAATTAATAGAGAGATTGAGGACAGAAAAAAAAATCTAGGGCTTAGTCTCCACTACTCAACATGTTTTGTGAGAAATAATACATAGATTTATTTCTCTGAGTGCCTTAGCATTCTTTGACTCATTTTTTTAATCACAACAACAATAAAAAATGCACTGAGGATTTGTTCTTAGTCCGATTATGCAATTTTTATAAGACAGATTATGCAATATTAATAATAAACATAAATTTATTGCAATTTGGGGAAAGCTCGTTCATGTTTTTTTCTTTATATTGGAAGGTTTACTTGATTTTTGAAGTAATTTTTAGTAGATCATAGTGTTGGAATATTTAAAATTCCAGAACAACAATGGAGAATAAAACTCCCCTCTTCAATACAGAGAATATATAAAAAAAAAATCTTCACTGGAAACAGAGTTTTCACTGTAAAAACTATTTCATTAAACTTCAAAACTTTGGTTACAAAATCTCCTCTGACTGAGGGAATAAAAAAACTTTGACTGCTTCAAAACACAGTTCAACACAAAACTCACACTCTAAAATTTCACTCTATCTGTGCATTTACAACTCACTGCTTTGAATTGTGCATATGATGTGTATATGTAAAACATATATATATATGGACCTGTACGCACGACATTTTTAAAACAAACATTAAAGAACTTTGACCACCGGATGTCAACCAAAAATTAAACTCTCCTTCAATCAATTTCGGGTGCCAAAAAAATTTGCTGACGTCATAAAAAATGTGACACGAAATTTCTATTCAATCTGCTTTATGAATTTTTCACGTCCAATTTTGGGCACTCGTACGGACGGTTGAGTGTGATGCGAAATTTCTATTAAATCCGCCTCAGTGAGATTTCAAATCCGGAAATTTCAATTTCAGGTGCCAATAAAATTTGCTAACATCATCAAAAATGTGACACGAAATTTCTATTCAATCTGCTTTATGAATTTTTCGCATCCGATTTTGGGCACTCGTACGGACGGCTGAGTGTGATGCGAAATTTCTATTAAATCTGCCTCAGTGAGATTTCAAATCCGGAAATTTCAGTTCTGGGACCACTGTCCTTCAATTTTTTAAACTCTGATCAATCAAAAATGGCAAGCGGCTCTCTGCAATGTTTTTGTTATACTGCGATCTTGACTGATCGCTGGAAATGGAAGGCGGCTGCCTGTACATCAGCTGTAAGTAATGTCAACACATAGCATATATTGAGGAAATATTAGTTTGACAAGAATCAATTATTTCTCTTGAAACTTTAGGTATTAAAAGTCCATGACACAGATATATCACACTCCAAAATCCAAAGAAAATGGAAGAGCGTTCAATTTTTTTAATCAAACTTTTATTGGTGAAGGGTTAATTTATTAAGAGAACGTCATTAATGAAGTGCAAAATTTTAAACGTAACGTTTATTGACTAGAAAAATAATGACCAAAACGTCAAAAAAATTTGTGTGACGGGTAAAGAGAAATCCAAATTCCAACCCTGCCTGCCACTTGCTGGTGAGTGGAGGTTATTCACTTTTCATTTAGAGCTTACCAGGTTACTCATGTTACCAATATTTTCACATGGCTCACTTTTAGGTGACTACTTATTGTACTTCTTCTTTATAAAGAACAATTGGTAGATAATTGTATATATTATTTGAAATCTATAACAAATCCAGGCAACAAAATGAAAATTACAACAAATAGAAAATTATGCAAAAAATTCACCAGGGCACTACTAATGTGTAGATACCCTATCATTTCTTAGATCCTCATAACTTACCAACACCTACTATATTGGTATACACATAATATGGAATTTACCTGAAGTATTTCATATGTATCTAGAAGTAAATAAGTTGTATGACAATTGTTATGGCAGATATAAGATGTGTATTATAGTTTATATTTCAATTTTTCTAGCATGCATGTGCGGTCCATATAGTGACTACAATTACCAATATATTTCAGTGAAGATGTGAAGATTATCTCTCATTAATTCCTAATTACTTAAAGCATCATTAATTAGCTTTCCAAATGAATAAAATATGTTAACAAATTAGTACAAACTAGGAAAACAAATCATGCTTTAAAAAAATATGGCACAATGAGTCACACTCTTAGATTTATTTAATTACTCATCAAGTGTCGCTACAACATATATATGATCACCATTACCATATAAATGGGACATGTGACCATCATTTTGGTTTCGCCAATGACATTCCACATCATGAGCATTGTTTAGGGTTGATTGTGTTGATTTTTTTAAAACAAATCATTTATACATTTTATGGAAATTATAGACACAATTTATAATCACATTACAAGATCATGATGTATGGATATTTCTTATCATTTCTTAGATACTCAAAACTTACCAACACCTAATAGATTGATATACACATCATATAGAATTTACCCCTAGAATGCCACATGTATCCTAAAACAAATTAGCTGTATGGCAATTGTTATGGTGCATATATAATGTGTATTACAGTTTATCTTATAATTTTGTTGAAGTAGCATACAACAATTTACATAGTGATATGAGAACCACTCTCTAGAGTATACATCGATTTTGTAACATGGCTTTTCAGTTGATTTTTAAGATATATCATTGGTGATGCTCACATGATTATATAATGAACCATTAAGTTGAACTATGAAATTATTCCTCACAACACACACATATTGATGAATTAATAATTTTTCTCATATAATTTTTTTAATCTATTTTGAAAAAAAAATAAAAATTATATATAATTATTTCTAAGAAGAACAAGAGAGAGTTACTTACCATATCTTCGTAAAACATATAATAGCGTCGTTTGGAGGAAGTCGTCTAACGACGCTTTGGGGCATGCATAGTGTCGCAATTGTGACACGTTTTCTAAGTGTCGGTATTGCGATACATTTCTCTAAATGTCGGTATAGCGATGGTTTCCCAAGATCAATGACCCAAAGTGAACCCGATAACTTACCTTTTACCTTTTCGGTAAGCGTCGCTCTTCTGACGTTTTGAACAATTTCCATTTTCGTCGGTCTTGTGACACTTTTGCAATAGTATCGCACTGAACCCGATAACTTACCTTTTCCCCGCACCTTTCCTTTTCATTGTGGTCGTTCGCTCGTTGAATCCAGATCCGACGGCTCTAATACATTTCCGCGCTCATAAAGTAATCATTTGATGTTTTGTCAAAGCTGCGCGAAATGGGTGGTTTTTCCAAACCACCCATGCTTACGTGTTGCCACCACGTTGTATCGCGTTCGAAAAGCTAGTTTCCGCTTACCACCATTTCCCTCACGAATACCACTGGCAGTATTCCCTAAACCTCACCTGTTTAACCCGAGTTTAATGTCATTTAACTATGGTTATACCATCGAAGGATAACATTAAAATTATTATTTGCATTCAAATTTTCAACTTTTCGCTTTAAACCTGTAAAAACATTGCAGAACCGTTTTCCTCAAAATCACGTCGTTTGAACCTGAGAAACTTTGCAGAGCCATTTTCAACCTACCAGTACCATTTTTCGTCGCCCATTGCCCTGAATTTATATTACAAAGTACTACATTGTCCTCTGCGAAGCCATTTTCAAAAAATTGAAGACTGAGCACCTCTGCAACGTCTTTAACCAAATTCTGCTAGTTCTCCAGGTACTTTTATTCGAAGTTGCCCTCTAAGATTTCAAAATTCCTGTCGATTTCAAATAATTACCAAAGTTACTGCAAAAAAGTGTCCATTTTTCAGGGAAAACTCTGTCAAAATTTCCCTGGAATCCCTAATTTCCCTTTCTCGCAGTTTTTTCCATACCCTGGTCCGTTTTGCTATTGAAATCGATTTTAAATACACGTTCTGAGCTTTAAATTCCTTGCATTTCCTAAAAACCCTGCTCAGAAACCCCATTTTCAGTAGAAATTCACCAAGAAACCCCTGTTTCTCGTAAAGGAACTTAGAAAACCATTTAAGCTTGCTTCGTTCATTATTAAAAATGACCAAGAAATAGGTAACCCCCAAGAATGGAGGCCCAAAATCTCAAAAGAAGTCTTCTGCAAAGATTCCTCAACTTATGTCCTTCAAAATCGACAAACCAACTCCTGCACTCACGACTGATTCTACAGAAGTGGTCAGACCAGTCCAGCCTCCAGTCATTTCTCCAGAGAAGAGCCCTTTAGTTGATCTGGACTGTCTAATACTAGACCCTAATGTAGAATTTAACCCGCTTGATGTCTATAATTGGTGCTATGGCAAATCAGTGGGAAAGGGTGACAAAGATATTCCAATTTGGGAATCCAATCTGCCTAGATATATTGTCCCTCTCACTCATTCTGTTCCTGACTTTATCAGATTATGCGAAGCCTATTATATGCCAAAAAAAAGATGTATTGTAAACAAAGAAAAAGAAACCCTGTTTTACATCACTGAAGAGTCGATAAATTCCATGCTGCAAATGAATCATGACCCCAATTCTGCTTCCCTAACAATAGAAGATTTAACCCAACTATATCTTGACTTGGATTTCAATGCTAGATTCAAAATATACCAGACTTTTTGTCCAAATCAACTTGATATTCCTAAGTTAGATCCTCCTTTCGACACCGTTGATTTCCCAGATGAAACTAGACAGATTGTCTCAATGCTCTCCTTCATACTAGGATACGCCAGTGATGAATTCACTGATGTGGCTATCCTAGGTTTTCTGTCAACTCTAAACCCTGTTCAATCACCATCCATTCAGTTCAATTTTGCTAGATGTATTGCTGATAATATGCATTATCAGTTATCCAAATTATCAGAAGAAGGAGTTTTCAGATACTCCTCTTATCTACTACACCTCTTCCTATATTATCAAACAGATAAGTTTCCAATTGAATGTCAGAAAGTGGATGCAGAAGGAAAATTTATATTAGTAGTATTTTGGTCATATATTCTAAGGAAATGGAACAAAGAGTATAGTTTTACAGATTTCAATGACTCATTTATAGCCCCTGCTATGTATCTCTTGGAAAAAGAGGAGATCCCTAGGATCAATGATGAGACAAGAAGAATTCTGCAGTTATCAGAGAGCTACAAAACTGGAGATTGGTATTTATATAAAAATCATACGGAAATCAGAGTGTATGGCCCATCCCTAGCCCCATATAAGTTACCCAGATTTGTAACTACAAGAATATTTGATTTAGAATATCTGAGACAACTATTGAATGTAGATGAAATCCAATTCATAGCTTTCAAGAAAAAGACCCAATTTAAGCTGAAAAATCAAATTGGGCCATTCATTGTGAATAACAGAGAAGCTGCCAATGAGATAAATGTCAAACTTAAAGAGTATAAGTTCCCATGTAGTTTTACATGGAAGTATGACCCACAAGGTATTTTGAGTGCAATAAGGGTAAAATGTAAGTTTCCTGTTTACTTGCATGATCCTAAGCTCCATATTGAAAGATATCTAAATAAAATTGAATGGGTGCCAAACACCCTATCTGATCATGATTCACAGGCAGTACAGGTAATACAGGTAGACAGTGGCAAAGGCAAACAGATTGAACAGACAGTACAGGTGCCTTCTACAAGCAAAGATACTTATAATGTACATAAAAGAGACAGAGAAGGAGATAGTTTCATAGCTGAGACTATTGAGGACATAAAATTCAGAACTCCTTATAGTAAAAGAAGCAAGTCAATAGAAGAAGAAAAGGATAAGGCTGTAAATATTGATATAAATGATGAAGCAACAAGAATAGTCACTCAAACATTAGAAGAGCTTCAAAATGTAAAAATTGGAACACAACAAAAAGATATAGTCATGAAGGAAAACCAGGCTACTGTCGATTTGCCTCCTTCTTCTCAGGAAACTGACAATACAGAGTCAGAGATTCAGATCAGATTCAGAAAGATTAAAGAGAAGAATGAAGAGCTCAAGAATCAAGCTCATTCTAGATTTCTTAAAGAAAAGCCTGGAAACAAAGACAAGATTCTTTCAGCATTTGATTATTCATCCAATAAATTGGTAATGTCATTATTGAAGCCTACAGTGGCTGAACCAAAATCAGTGGCAGATTATTCCAAAACAGATCTTGAACTGGATGCAGATGCCATTCATGAATTAGATCAAATTGAATTTCATAGGAGCAATACTGAAATGCTATATTCCAAAATTGTCAGTAAAACTATGAAATCAATTAGGCTTGAGAAAATAGTGCTCAACCTCCAAAATCAAATGAGGTTGGACAAAGCCTCACTGCATGCTAATAATTTAAGAATAAAAGCACTAGAAGATATAGTGATTGAAGCAGGGGGTGACCCAACCAACATTGAAGGGGAAAAAGTCTTAATTAAATAGAAAAATGAGGATATAGCTGCTCTTAGAAAATAGTTGAAGTTGCCTCAGAGTGAAAACTCTCAAGCAAAAGAAATTCTACAGCAAAAAACAGAGAATGATGATTTAAAGCAGCTTGTACATCAAATGTCAGGTCAGATAAAAAAAATGGAAAGTCAAATAGAAGCTCTAATGAAAGAGAATGAAGAACTAAGAAAAGCACAACCAATGGTCATTCCTACAGTGATCCCCACTGTAAACACTGCTATACCATCTACTTTGGCAGAACACTTGGCACCGAACGGAGTACTGCCAACTGCAGTGCTAATTACTTCTCTAATCTCTGCCTCTTCTTCTTCATCCTCACAGAGGACCACACCACAAGACCAAGAAAAAGAGATTCTTAGTTTGAGAGGCACTATTAAAAATTTGGAAAAATCCAAAAATGATGCCTTGACTACTTCTAGAGGACATGAGCAAAGGGTTGATCGACTACAAGAACAGGTAAAGATTCTGCAAGCACAAGTAAATCTTACAGATCAAGTGGCCTTTATAAAAATTCATTTATGGACCAAAATTATTGATGGCATTCATTCTCAATGGCCTTCAATTCGGATAATTTATGAATAGAGGGAGTTACTTCAAGTTGCTAGTGCAGAGATTGACAAGACTAAGAGGGAAATTGACAAAAAACCAGCCCAAGCAATCCAACTCATAGCTTTTTTAAACAGTAAAACCAGGGAAGAGTTGGAAGAATTGAAAATTGTTGATAGAACATAAACCATTCTTCAAATCAAAAAGGTCATGAACAAAAGAAACATAATGAGTACTTTAGAGGACCGGTGTAAAGAAATGAATTTATCCATCTCAATATTTTTAGCCAAATACAAAACATTGTCAGAAGCAGGTTTGCCTGATATTCACGCATTGAATGACAAGTTAATGCCTCAGAAAGATTATGATCTAAAAATCAGAAATCATGCAAAAGAGCAAGCCACACAACAACTGCCTCAAGGATCACCAACAGGTAGAATACTTCTTCAGTATTTTGAAAATCTGTTCTTTTTAGATAATGAGATCAGGCATATGTTCACTATAAAGCCTAACTTTGCCAAGTATACAGAGGCAGATGAAAGTTATAGAAAATTGAAGACTATGAAGATCCCCTCTGCAGAAAAGTGGCAAGAATTCACAGATCTGCTGTGAATTTAATGGATAAAAAACAGGAAATTCACTTGCAAATTCATTTTTTACTGTTACCTCAAATGGTAAAAATACAGGGTTAAAGTGCAATACAACAACAATCAGTTCAAATTAGAATAATCAGTTCTATTTTTGCTTGTAAAAAGGTAACAGCTTGCAAACTGTTTTGCAACTGTCCCTCTTTTTAAGTTTTCTTTCCTATTTTTGATTAAAACATCATCTCAATTCCTGAGATATTTTGTAAATTTTTTTTTGTATAAATACTTCACAATTCAAAGTATTCAGTGTGAATAAAATTTCTCAAGACAACTATAGTTCGTGCTCTCTACTTGGCATTTTAATGTTTTCTACTTTGTTCGTGCTCTCTACTTAGCCATTGGCCTGTGGGTGATATGGAGTTGTAATCTTGTGCTGAATGTGGTAGTTTTGCAATGTTTCAGCTAATTTATTACCTACAAATTGTGGTCCTCCATCTGTGATTATGTCCCTTGGGAGACCATAGTGCACAAAGATTTGGAAAAGAAACTGTACTACAGAGTCCTCTGTAGCTTTTGAAACTGCCTTTGCTTCGACCCACTTAGTGACATATTCGGTTGCAACTAGGATGTATGTTTTTTGGTTTGATGGAGGACTAATAGGGCCAACAAAATCAAGTGCCCAGCGTTCAAATGGTTCAATCACTAGTTGAGGGTTCAAAGGCATTTCATCAGATTGCCCAGGGCGTCCTGCCCTTTGGCAGCTATCACAGGCCTGCACGAATTTTTTGGCATCCTTAAATATGGTAGGCCAGTAATAGCCTGTTCGTAAAACCTTATGGGCAGTTCTACGGTTCCCAGTTAGATCCCCTTCTTCAATCTTCTTATTTGTAGCTTAAGGATTCTTAAGTGCCCTTTTGCTCAGATTCCATCCACTCCATCAAATCAAGCCTATACATAGCCTTAGAAGGTCACCTATCTTGCCCTTAGCACATTTGCATCTCTGAGCCTTATTTCTTAGTTCTGCTTGCCTAGAGAGTTGACTCAATTGCCCAATATTCTAGTAGATCCTTCTTGTTTACCTTGAAATCTCTTTATTCCCACCAATCTTTTAAAATCAAACCCAAATACACAATCATAGCTAGCCTAATATCTGTTACTAAAACAAAGCTAAATCATACGGAGAGATCCCTCTCTAGAGTTCAAGAAGGCTAGATCTTGAATTCCCAAAGCGGTTCTTGGTTACCCTTGGTGTTCTTAACTACAAAAATCCCTATCCCACAACCTGAGAATTACTAGGGTGATAATAGGCCTTGGGGGTATTATGATCCTTGAAGGAAACTCCCACAGCTAGAAGAGTTGACAGAGAAAATTGGATCGAGTACAAAGGTGTGGCAGGTGGGTTTTACCCTGTACCAATTTTTATGGTGCATATATGATGTGTATTACAGTTTATCTTATAATTTTGTTGAAGTATCATACAACAATTTACATAGTGATATGAGAACCACTCTCTAGAGTATACATTGATTTTGTACACATGGATTTTCAGTTTCTTTTTAAGATATATCATTGGTGATGATCACATGATTATATAATGAACCATTAAGTTGAACTATATAATTATTCCTCACAACACATACACACAAAGTGTCGCTATTACGCCGGATGCCTCCAAACGTCGCAATTGCAACACTTAGACATTGTGTTACAATTGCGACGTTTGGACGCATCTGTCGCAATAGCGATGCCTTGGAGAATAGGGTCGCCATTGCGACGTCTTCCTTCAGACGTCGCCACTGCGACACTTTTTCTAAGTGTCGGTATTACGACCCATTTCTCTAAACGTCGGTATAGCGACGGCTTCGGGCGGGATTGAAAAAATTTGCGGAAATTTCCGACATTTGGTCAAAAGCGTCGGAAGCAAGTGTCGGAATTTCCGCCAAATGTAGTAGTTTAGCAACGCTTTGGGCCATGGTGTCGCAATTGCGACGCCTTCCTCCAAACGTCGCAATTGCGACAGGGTTTAGGTGTCGGTATTGCGACAGGTTTCTATAGACATCGGTATAGCGACGGTTGCGGGCGGGATGGAAAAAATTTGGGAAATTTTCCAACATTTGGTCAAAAGCGTCGGAAGCAAGTGTCGGAATTTCCGCCAAATGTAGTAGTTTAGCGACGCTTTGGGCCATGGTGTCGCAATTGCGACGTCTTCCTCCAAACGTCGCAATTGTGACAGGTTTTAGGTGTTGGTATTGCGACATCTTTCTATAGACGTCGCTATAGTGACGGTTTCGAGCGGGATGGAAAAAATTTGGGAAAATTTCCGACATTTGGTCAAAAGCGTCGGAACCAAGTGTCGGAATTTCCACCAAATGTACTAGTGAGACTTCCATGCCCAAAATATATAGAATTTGGATAGTGCGCATCCTTGGTGAAACTCTCTATATGCTTTGAAAAAATTGGTGGGAAATCCAGCGAAATTTATAGATTTCACACGGGCCATAATCCATTTTTCATTGAATTGAGAGATGTCAATTTTGAAAATAATTAAGCATAAAAATTCCCAATCTATATTATCAAATTATTTTCAAATGTCAATATTCATAAGACATGCTTTTTTCCTTACCTTGATAGTATGAAGCCATTCTTGTGTCGTGGCAACTGCATCCTGTATGTGTCACCCTTCAATGAAACCAAATTATTTTGGAGATATTTGAGTAGTTAATAGTTCTCCAAGTCTAGTTATTATGAGTTTAGAGATAAATTTATATATAGCGTTGAAGAGTGATATTGGCTAGAAGTCCTGGAATTATACAGGATGCTTTGATTTTCGAATGAGTGTTATGAATGTAGCATTGATAGCTCCATTGATATGTCCTGAGATCTTGGATTCCTCCACCACCGCCAATATGTCTTTAGACATGATATTGAATAATTGTATATATAGCTTGAAACCCCACCCATCCAGTGCAAGAATCTTGTCCTTGGCACATGCGAGAAGTATATGATGAATTTCCTTTGTCAATGTTGGTATCCCCAATGTTGTGTTTGCATCTTACTGTACCGTGGTTGGTAATGAACTGATGAGATCCATCTATTCTCGAAAATATATGCCCCTATCTGAGAAAAAATCCTTGTAATGTTGATATTCTTCCTATTATATTTTTTATTGAGATGAGATTATAGAGTTTCCGGCATCCTGAATGATGCATATTGTATTTTCAGTCCTCCTCATGCTAGAAAAAAAAGTGAAAAAACTTAGTATTTTTATTGTCGGATGCCACCCTGATGGCCCAAATTTTAAGTCTCCAATTTATTTCATGTTGTTTATAGAATTCTCTTTTTCTGACTTTTAGGTCCAAGATATGTTATCTTTGTGCCATGAAGTTTCATAGTAGATAATTCATGTCGAAAATATTCGGTAGGGATTCCTCTATGGATGTAAGATTTTGATGTTCCTCCATATTTTTCTTCAAAATCCATTCTTGGATCTTGTTTTTTAATGAACTGAGTTTTTGGCAGAAATTTGTCATAGGGTTGTGTTGTGAGTGTTGTACAATCGAGGTCTTCGATACCAATGAAATTAAATATGCGTAATCCAGCTAGGAATGGATGTATTTGAATGGACAATGCCTTTGTATTGTGTCCCATGTCCAGGAGAGGGTATTTGGAAAATGATATGAGGAAAAATAAAGAATGATAGAAGAGGAGAGATCCTTAAGACCCAATGCCAAGAAATATTTAATTAATAAATGGTCTTGTCTCTTAGAGATGTACTCATTTCCCATCCTACCATTTTTCCAATTTGGAACGATATTTATTGGGAGAATATCATGCAGGGACAAAGTATAAAATAGATTAGAAAAGAATGAAGATAGGTGATCTTGTTGAACATTAATTCCCCAAATTTCCTTTTCATCAGTTGTCAAGTTGAGGTCACTTGCTACGATTAGTGACGAAAGATCCAAGATGCCTATGCAAGTGATATGTTCCCAATAATTTTGTCTTCCAAAATATCGCATGTGCATATTTATAATGTGAAGGCGAGTAGAGTTTCCCCAAGAGTAACCATAGAGAAGAATGCATATATATGTCAAAAAGGCCGATAATTTGAGTCGGGATGGGTTCCAAGCTACCACTAGACCACTCGAACTTTGGGTGCATACATGCTAGCCCAAAGACAAGTTGAGCATGATTTCCAAAGATTTTCCTTAGAAATCATTGTTTCCTAAAGAAAAATGAGGTCAGGGTGAAACCTCTGAAAATTTCCTTTCAGGGAGCCAAGTTTAAAGGATGCCCCAAATCCTCTAACGTTGTGGGAGAATATGATCATAGATTAACCAAAGAAATGGGCATGCCTACTCTAAGTGCCCGATCAACAGAGGAAGCATTCAAGGAAGGGTTGATAAGAGGGGTTTCAAGGTCCCTATTATGGGAAGCTTGGGATAGTATAGTAGAAAAAAATTTAAACTTGAGGACTTTCTTTTTGCGAGGTTGGGAGGAATAGACGAAAGCAGAAGGGGCGAGGTGGGGAGATTGGACAAGAGTGGAGTTTTAGCGATGGGAAAATAATTATTTCATGATGGAGAGAGGCTCAATCCTGATCGAGTCTTAGATTGAATCTAGTTGACAGTCCTAGGAAGATGGGGAGCCGATAGACGTGGTGATGAATTGGATTAGGGGAGGGTGGATGGAGCGTCTAAAGGTAGGATGATAAGGGGTCGAAGAGGGTGCTAGAGGCATTATATCAGGAGGTTCAGTGAAAATGAAATCAGGCAGGATAAGGGGTGATGATCCACATGGATATTGGTGGCCACCCACCTATTCCACCTAGATCTCCAGCCAATTTCATCAGTTTCCTAGTTTATAGCAGAATTTACTATTTTTAGTAGTTTTTCAAGTCCTGAAATTCCAGATTATTTTTGACCCCCTAAACGACATTTTATTTAAGGTCCGTAGCAGGCACATAACCATGGGCAGGGTCCTGCGGTAATATATTGTAGTACTAAGAGAGATATTTTTGATGATATATTGTATGTACCAAATGAAGATAATATGACCAAGTTACGACCCTAGGAAATTGGCTTCTGAACTAACCCCAAGGGGGCCCACAAACTCTTGGTGTTCCATATTCTAGGGTTATGGTTTTGGTTTTTAAGGGTCTTCTAGTGTTGTTAAATAATAAAAAGGCCCTTGAGCCTCATTGTAACATAGTTCATAGGCATGTAGCCTCCACATATCTTCTCATAGATAAGCTACCATTGCCCGAGCAAGTTTATTTCCATTATGTCTGTAAGAATATTTCAGTTATTTGATATTGATGAAATGAAGTTTTATTTATGTTGCATATATGTGTTTATGTTTATTTTTGTATTTATTTCATTCCTGCATAAGTCTGTATCAATGGTATCAGAGCGGTCTTCTCTTTCTCGATCTTTCTTTGCATGTCCCCAACAAGATCAGGGTATAAGGAGTTAGGGATCGATCTGGTTGAAACTTTGAAAGGTTTGCCTTGAAAACCCCAATGGCCTCCCATGGTGGAAGAAAATAAAGACGATGGAGTAGGAGATCCTATCAAAATATTTCTTTAGGAGGCCCTCAAAAAATAGAGGAATGCGATGATGGATAACTTTGCTCATATCCCTCGATGGCTACCCACAGACAATGGATCTTCATCTGGCAACCACTTTGGAGGCATTATTCCTTTTAAGGTACGAGTTAACTTCAACATTCCCATATTTGAGGGCCATATAGATGAAAACACCATATATATATTTTTGAATCTATTAGAATGATATTTTTCGGTTCATGACTTTTCCATTCGGGAAAATATTAATTTTTCACTCCTCAAAGCCACCCCTCATGTCAAGGACTGGTGGGAAACATACTTTGAGAAAAAGGATGAGAGGGAATCCTCCCTATTCTCTGCCACACCCACTTGGAATTATTTTCGAGATGTCATCAAGGAACAATATTACCCCATGGGGAGCTATGAGGACAAGTACATACAATGGACTATGCTGTGACAACAAAGGGATCAAGATGTGCATGAGATGACGAATAAGTTCCATACCCCACGCACAAAGTTTGGTATTAAAGATTCAGAGAAACATTTGGGGCTTAAGTACCACATTTTTTTTCACATATACATCCAGGATCAAATGGATTTCCTCAAGATCTCCTTGCTTGGTGTAGCATACCGGTACGTTGCCAAGATTGAGCATAAAATCGAACAGAAGAACCGAGACTTTGGATCTGTGAATCATAAGCAAGGGAAAGGTGCCCCAAAACCACAAAATAGTGGAAAAATTCAAGGGGGGTGTCCCAAGATAACTCATCAAAGCCGCAAATGAAGAACAACACCACGAAAAGAAGGACACAGGAAAGTGATGTGAGTTCCACAAGAGCTCCACTCACAATAAAATTGAGTGTCGAGCTAACTAGTCATTGGTGGTTGAGCTGAAGGCTTTCGAATCAGATGCATGTTTTGACTTTGAGTCAGAATCCGACCAGGGGAATTACAAAGGGAAACAGATTATCGATGTGGATCCCAGTGTCACCATTGCCACCACCAAGATCCAAAATGAGGAACCTAGAGATCTAGAGGAGAGGGAGCGCCTCTTCCATTCCCATATGTGGGTGAAGGGTTCCCCACTGTAGTTCGTTGTCAACAGTGAGAGACAAAATAACCTCATTAAATTAGAGTTCATGAAGTGGTTGGTCCTACCGACCACAACACACCCAGAACTGTACACCATCTTCACCAAGGATGGGATCTCTGCATCATCCAGTAGTGTGGCGTTCCTTACAGCATCAAGCCCTTCATGGAGGAGGCATTATGTGATGTTTCTCCTCTTGAATTTTGTGATGTATTATTAAGCAAACCATACTTATGGAAGAGACATATTTTGTATGAGTCTAGGCCTCACACTATTATTGTTACTATGGGTAATAAGTTTTACAATATAAAGGAGGTAGCACGACCTACCACCATCTCTTTGACCACTGTAAAGAAATGAAATAAGCTCATTTCCCAAACCAGGAAATTTGTGTTCTTTATGATATACCATCAAGGCAAGAAGAATATTGTGGCCATGACCTCTAGATAGGGATCCTCCGCATGGAAACAACAGATGGAGAAGGTCATGGAGTAGTAAGGGGACATTTTCACCTCACCCATAGGGGTGCCTCTGCACTGTCACATTAAGCACTCCATAGATTTGACCCTAGGCGTTTCACTACCCAATGGACCAATATATTGATGCTCTGTCATGTAGAACGACGAAATAAAGAGGTAAATTCAAGAGCTACTGCAGAAAGGTCACATCTAGCCAAGTTCATTTCCCTATGGGAGCCCGATCATGTTGGTGTAGAAGAAGCATGGGACTTGGAGATTTTGTATTGACTATAAATCATTGAACAATATCATTGTGTGGAATAGCTATCTAATCCCATGGATTGATGACTTTATAGACCAATTCAAGGAGGCCAAATATTTTAGCAAAATTGACTTGAATTCTAGGTATCACTAGGTACTAATCAAACCCTCCTATGCCTTGAATATTTCCTTCAAATCTAAGGTGGGCCTTTTTGAATGGTTGGTCATGACTTTTAGGTTAATGAATGCTCCTGTAACCTTCATGAGGTTGATGGAAAACATATTTAGACCATTCACCAACTCATTCGTGGTGGTGTATTTGGATGACATCCTAATCTTCAACCAGAGTTGGGAAGAACACCTCCACCAAATTTGACATGTCCTCCAAACACTACGGAAACACAAGCTGTGTGCCAATTTGGAGAAATGAACTTTTGGCATAACCCAGGCTCAATATCTGGGGTACATCATTGATGAGTGGGAGGTGCATGTGGACCCAACCAAGATCCAGGTCATTCGAGATTGCCCTACCCCAACCACTCTAACAAAGTTTCGCAGCTTTCTTGTTCTTGCCAATTTCTACCACAGCTTCATGTTCCGATTCTCTCATATCACATAGCCTTTGAGTCAAGTCACAAAGGGAGGACCAAAAGAAAAATTCTTTTGGTCTAAATCTCAGCAGAAGGCATTCAAAAAGTTGAAGCATCGCCTTTGCTCTGGACCAGCATATTACCATACTTGCATCAACCATTTGAGATCAGGACAAATGCCTCTAAGTATGCTATTGGGGCAGTTCTTATTTAGCAGGGGCATCTATTGGAATGTCACAGTGAGACACTTTAAAAAACCGTCTGAAAGTATCCCACCTATGACAAAGAGATGTATTCCATTTCGCAGGTCTGCCGAAAATGGAAGCATTAAATTTTGGGGAAGGAAATGGTCATTCACACAGATCACCGACCCCTACAGTTCTTTCATACAAACAGAAGTTGCAGAACAATATATAGCATAAATGGTCCACATACCTACAACGCTTCAATTTTAACATCAATTACAAGAAGGGCATCACCAATAATGTTTTATACTACCTTAGCCGACCTTCGATCGTGGTGCTAACCACTATGCTTGTGTTGGAGCTGGGATCCTCTACGAAGTAAAGAATCTGCAGATCGAGGTGCAAAGTGCGTGGCACGAAGTATATTTTTGGTCTTAGGGGCTTTAGGGTGGGTCAAAGCCCCTTAATTATGTAACAGGATGGGACTTTTTGTGAACGTTGGACTTTTCCCATGGTTTGGGACCATGGTATTGTAAAATCCAAATCTATATAAGGAGTCTAGATAGAAGTCGTATGAAAGTTTATGAATGAAATATATTTTGCGATGCATTTGGATTTTAGACTGAGTTAGATTTTGTTTTTGGGTTATAAGAAAAGGCTCTTGCAGCTGTGTGCGAGGAGACCTTAGGAAAGACTGTAGCTGTGTGCACAGGTTGAAAAGTGGATGTATGATATAGATTTGGATGTTAATGAATGAACTGTTGAGGAAATATGAGATATAATGGTGTGTTTGATTTTTGTTTATTGTTATGAATGTTTATGCTGAATAAGGGTTTTGTTTTGTAACTGAATCATTAGGGGAATTTTGAGGTCTAAAATATGCCTCCTAAGAAAAATGTACAACCAAAATAAACTTTATAAGAACCAATAGAATTCAAGATGATGATGTCAACCATGGGGAATGATTCACCATTTTTGGAGTAAAAAGGTTAAAAGAATAAAAAATAATAAAATAATAAAACTACCTTTTCAACTCGTATTTTCAACTTATCTCCCTATTTTTTTACTCAAATTTCGAGCGGGAGTAGTCGTTGGATGCAAAATTTAATTTCTCATCCTAAGAGTACCCATGTTGCATACTTTTGATGGACCCTCCTACACGAAAAATGAGAAATACATGAAAAAGCATGATTGCAATCACGTTTTTCGTGTATTTCTCATTTTTTGTGTTGTAGGGTCCATCAAAAGTATGCAACATGGGTACTCCTTGGATGAGAATTTAAATTCTGAATCCATCGAGTGTTTTCGCTCAAAATTTGAGCAAACACTTAGGGAGATAAGTTGAAAATACGAGTTGAAAAAATAGTTTTATTATTTTATTATTATTTTATTTCTTTTTCCCTCTAAAATCTGATGATGTAATCTAATATTATTTTATTATTTCCACTATTATTTTATAATTTCCTTAGGAGGCCCATTTTGGACCTCAAAATCTCCCTAATAAACATAGTCTGTTTTATACTATGTTTAATGCATGAATAAGTAAGATCGTGTAGTCTGTGAGTAAGTTCAACATTTGTGTTGAAAAATGCTGGTCATATGGATAGATCTAACCTCCGGAGCTCTGATAAGAAGGAAAAGCCATAAATCCACAATCCAATGTTCCTCTAGATGTAGAAACCTAGTTCTAGCATCCCCCTATATTGCCTCAGGTGAGACTTTGGTCTGCGCAAGTAGATCGTTGTTGAAAGTGCCAATAATATTGGTTTTGTTGGACTGCGTAGTCACTTTGAACCTGGGTATAGGCACCATAAATCCAACAACTTGAATCTTATTGGCACAATACTTTAGGTTGTCTGCATCTATACAAAAGCAATGTAGAATTCGGCAACACATACCAGATGCTTCTACAAGGTGAGAAAGTTCCAAATTTTCACCTCCAGGATGCACTATTATGCCACCTGGGACACCTTTATGTTCCTTCAAGTGAGCGTGAAAAGATTATTTGGGAAGCGCACTACATTCGGGTTGTTGGACATTTTGGGGTCGAGAAAAAAATTGCAGTATTGTAGAAGTATTTATATTGGCCGAACCTTTGACAAGATGTTGAGAAGTACATTAGATCCCACACTCCCTCCATCATTGCCAAACTGGCCATCAAGAAGAAAGGCCTATATACTCCACTATCTACCCTTAGTCAACCTTAGGAATCCATCTCCATGGATTATATTTCAGTCCTTCTTTCTACCAAGCATGGCAATGAGTGTGTTTTTGTGGTTCGACAGATTCTCTAAGATGGTCATTATGGCATCTTGCAAGAATAATATCATAGTAAAAGCCACTGCTAAACTATTCTTTGAATGAGTTTGGGTACACTTTTGTATCCCACGGTCCATTATCTCAGATCAGGACAACAGGTTCCTTAGTACATTTTGCAAGTCTTTCGTCGATGTTGGACACCAAGCTCACTAAGCCCAGAACTTTCCACCCCCCAAACTGATGGCCAAACATAGGTCGTCAACAGGATGATCATACACATTATGTGCATGTACAAATCAAATCATCCATGCACATGGGATGAAAGCCTCCCCTATGTCTAGCACAACTATAACCAAGCTCTCCACAGATAAACTAGCGACAACCCATTTCAGGTGGGCTTGGGATTGCATCCACTATGTCCGATTGATGTGGCCATACCATTTGCAACTACTCAAGAAAATTTGACTCATGTCTAGTATGAAGCTAACAAGTTGAAAAACTTCAATGAGCACATTTAGCACATCCACCAATAGTTCCATGACATATTGGACAAAGCCAATGCTAATTATAAGTGGCGACATGAACAAGATTGGGTGCCACACAAGTTCCAAGTGGGTGACAAAGTTTGGCTACATTTGTAGAAGGAGCACCTCATTGTGTTGAAGATTGCAACAAGGAACAATGAAGGAAGAATCCTGAAACATCATTCCTAATCCTAGTTGGAAAATAATAACCTAAACTAGGTGGGGCCCACATGCTATTTTTGGCGCAAAGTCTATTTTTAGACTATGTCTATTTTTAGACATGTCGATCATATTTTAAGAGTTGCAGGATGCTATTTGTGGATGGTTGGTCAAGTTGGAAAAATAGATGGACTTCTATTTTTAGACATACTAGGCAGAATCTATTTTTAGATTGCCAGTCTAAAAATAGATATGTCGAATGTTATTAGATCTTAATAATATTTGGACTATAAACATTATCTTATTCTCTTGGAGCACTTCAGTTAAGTGCACAGATGTGCCATAGGAGATGACAGAAGGAATTACGCTATTCCTAAGGGTTAAGTGGAGCTATTGCATGGATACTTCAGTTAGAACTCATGTGAGAGAGTTTGGTGAAGTTGATTGAGGAAGTTAATGGAGTTGTGTTCAGTTTAACTGAGTTAAACATAGTTGAGCTAGTTGTATCTAGTCTAACTGTTTGATACACTAGTGAGAGTGGTGTGAATTAATTATTAATTATAAACTCATTAATCAACTAAAGAATACATCAGTTAACTACAATGCATGGACAGTTTCAGTGGAGACCAGTGGAGAGGTAGGTGAAAGAGCAGTGTGAATATCAGTTGTGACTATAGTGTTGCATGATTTGCAACACACAGTCGTTGGAGATGCCAATGAGGATTGTGTGGTCAATATAGGATGGATTCGAGTTCAATAAGAGCCATTATTCAGCACTGATTGTGCAGTAGAGGCAGGATAAAGGCTAGCAAAGATCGGTGCATGGATTTGCAAGATCAAGGCCTGATTAGTGTTTTTTGCAATTGTTGATTAAATTTCCACAAGAATTATAGTGGAAGGATTTTGTATTGTGCATGAAGTTAAAATAGTGTGTGATCAGGAGAATCTTGGACATATGCATGCGTAGTGCATATAATTTCTACATGCTATCAGAGCTGTGTTATAGATTTTCTACATGGAATGAGAGAAGGGATTTTGGGATGCGCGAGTTTGCAGAGAATATTTGAAAATTTTTGTGAACTTTTTTCAGAAACAAATAGCATATTTGGATTCCTTGCGAAAAAATACCCAAATTGAAAATGTTGGGGTTCCCATGTTTTGGCTAGATTGGAAAGACAAAAAGATGAGACAACATCAGAACCACTTTCAGACCCTAAGATCTAGCCCTCCTGGGTCCAGAGAGGGATATCTATATATACGCAAAGGTTTTATGTCTTTGAAGCTCAAAGTTAAGATATTAGGCTAGTTATAGTCACGGGGTTTGTTTGTTTGATTTTTCTTTGGTTGTTGGGAATCAGGAAAGAAGGGTTCAATATAAGACAAGGATGAGCAAAGAGGATTTTAGGCAAATGAGGGAAAGATTCAAAGAACATTCAAGACCATTGGTAAATGGAGTCAGGAAAGGGTTTACTTGCTATTCAATATGCAGGATTTCAGTTGGGCTAGTCATCTAAAGCATTGGATCTTAAAGATGATAGTGTGGCATGAAATGGTAAGGGAGAAGGTGAAAGCAAGAAAACCTCCAAGGTGGCCTTCAGGAATCAGATATAGGGACAGGACATGCCATTGGACAACCTGTGATCCAAGACCTAGAAGTTTAACTCTTCAGATAAGGAAACACTAAAGATTTAAACACAAAGGTGAAAACCTGAGATCAGAGAGAGACTTTGAACTCTCAATGCTTTGGCATCCAGATCAAGGGAACTTAGAAAGGTTCAATAGATTGAAAAGGATCCTAGTGAGGTAGAGATAGAGTTATAGACTCCCAGTATCCCAATTCATTCAATTGAATCCTTAACAAGAACATCTAAGAATAAACTCATTAATTCACACATCATCTAGCAGTATATTTGACCACTACAGTGGTTAAATTAGCTTGAAATCAATCCTCATATACCACATACAACAGAAAACATTGAAGGCAAGGAGAGTAGAAACATAGGGTACCTATCAAGGGTAAATCCTATGCCAGATTTCTGATGCATGCCAGAAGAAATGAAATGTAATGAACTAAAAAGGAAAACATAGACAGAGACAAAAAAACATCATCACTGCTTTAAATTAGGATCCAAAGAAATGTGCTTGTCGTATTAAAGAGAAACACCAGTCAGGTACAACATTACCAATAGCTTGGTATTCAGTCTGAAAACATCTTCCTTAGCCTATCTTACAACTTTACACAGAGAACATGTATCAAGAGAAACAACTTGCAATTCACAGATAGCCGATCAAAAACCTTTACAATGAGTTCCTTCATGAATTTTATAGCTGAATGAGAGAAAGAGGAGGTAGATGGAAAACTAAATGTAGCATTAAAACTTAGAAGAGGAAGAGGGCCGAGATCCCATTCTGTTTTAAATTCTGGGAATTTATCTCTGGTACTCTTTGGATGAAAGAGTGGACTTCGTCAGGCTGCAATTTACTCCAAGTATGTCTTTGATGTACTTGTTGTAATACCTCTGCAATACTCTAGTGAATAGAACAAAAACAGATCAATGACTTAGGTCTGCCATACTGTGTAACAAATGCTTCTGATAGCATAGTACTATTGTTAGGGTAGAGATCTCCTCAGGAACACGGTATAAAATGAAAACAGCATGGACACTTCGTCCTTTCACGAGTAGGAACCTTCTGCTGATGGTGACACTAATATATATCGTTTTTTGTGCCCTAGGCCTTCTGTGTGATTTCATGAGGTCTTCAGTTTGATATTTTGTCTTTAATTATTGAGTTAAGGTTCACAATATTCAATTACTGGCCTCACATTCTCTGATCTTTCATTGACACTCATTGCCGCTCCATTACTGTCTCTAACTTTGCAAACTTCGAGTTTTAATGGTGCTGGGGAGGTTTGACAATGTCGAGCACCGTACATTGATGAAATATTTGCTGTTGAATCATTCCCAAAAATTTTCCTGCAATATTAGCCTCAGACAATGGCCTTCTCTGCACTCTATGTCATTGGAACAGTGACCATAAATCATGGAGTTTTCCGCCCGGCTATAATCCTGCAGAACACACAAAATCGTTAAGAAATCCATGCATGGGGTGGGCAGACATAATGGAGGACTGGAGAACAGGTGGAGGAACTGTGGAGATGCATTTAGAAGACGGAGGGAGAGGGATTTTTAAGGTAAAACATTAACATTTGACCTTTGAATGAAATATATAGGGGAAAAATGAAAATGCGATGAAAACACGTGGAAAGGTGACGTGGCAGGACCGGGTCAATGGCGAGGTGTAAATTAAATCTGGACCATCCGATCTTAGGAGGAGATCAATGGTGGAAAATGCATCAGAAGGTGACAGATGGTGGGCCAGAGGTCCTGTTTGCCTCAGGCTAACTCCCGAGCATCTTCGTGGAGCGATCACCGTTGGATGGACAGCTTCAGATCAGACAGTGTACGCGCATATCGCGACAGGTCCATAGTCGAACATTAATGCGCGATGGGGGGTGGTTTTTCAATAGTGCGCAGAGCCACGAGCCATGCGGTGAATGGAATTTCTCCAAAATGAAAAATACAGCCCGCCCTCCAAAAGCGGTGCGATGGAAACCAGTGGTTTTGAACAGTGCCTTGGCGCGGGGGCCACTAGGGTGGGTGAAAAATGGACCGTCAATCTGCGGATTAGATTCACGGTGGATATGCGATCGGAGGGGTGAACGAGGGGGGGCCACGGATGCTATGGATTTTGCGAAGACCGTTCGACCTGTACAGATCGACGGTTGAGAGTGCTCCCGATATCCAAATGCAATAAGCGCTTTCCGAGCTAGCGCTTGGTTCTAGCGCCTGGGTCACATGAGGAAATGGTTTATGGGGCTGACCTGAAAGGGGCTAAACCTGAAATGTAAAGAATATGGGTTTTTTGGCCCATTTTAAATGGAATTTAAGGCCAAAAGGGATAACGATAGAGGGAAAAAAGGGCTATTTGGCCAAACAAAGGGTATTTGTGAGGCTTAAACAAGGTTTTGGGAGGATTTAGAGGGTTAATGAGGGAAATTTAAAAGGGGAAAAAATAGGGTGGAAAGTGGGGTTTAGTGGGAATAAAATAGGAGTAAACAGAGGCTTAATGGAGATGAAATAGGAGGGAAAAGGAGGCCTTTGGGCATTCTTCGCAAACAGAGAGGCTTTAAAATGGGAATCAATAGAGGGGACTTTATCAAAGTACAAAAGGCACAAGGAGGCTTCAAGGATGATGTGTCTTCAGAGGAAATGCATCCCTTGAAGGCTCAGAAACATTTAGCTCCCTGTTTGCTTGTCAAAAATTTATAGGGGGCTAACAGTGGCTCCACATGGGGATGGCTTCTTCTTGAAGAAGTCAAGAATTCAGAAATGATCTTTGAGGTAGGCCAGATGCATGATCTTTGAGCCATCTTCCTTCTTTGATTTTCAGCTGCCACAAACATGATAGATCAGCAGAAACATTCCCGAACAATCTACCTACCCTGACTATAGTCCTATCATTTTCTCTTCCAGGGTGCATTTGGACTAGCAAACCCTTTACATCATTTATTTTTTAGAAAAAAGAAAATAAACCTATTCTATTTCTACCCTTATTGCTCCATGAGACCAGATTAAATTGTTGGTCTCATATGTTTCTCTACCTAATCTAATATCTTTTGGGATTAGATTGTCCAGCAGATTTCTTCTCTACATTCTACAACAGAAATTTAAAACAGTCAAACTAGGATTAGACAGTCTAGTTTGTTGTGGATCCAAGGCATAAAGACAGTTGTACATGGAAAGAAATTTGCAGAAAACTAAAAACAAAAACTTGAAGGTTTGAAAACTGAAACTTTGAAGCATCCTTCCTTGCTTTGTGACTCAAGTTTTGAGCTTGTTAGAGTCACTTTCTCTTCTTCATTTCAGATCTGGTTTTGGGCATGCTAGAGATGATATTTTGCACCTCAGAGGTTCATGTTTTGAGCATGTCTGAACCTCTCATTTCTCTCTATTTTTTGGAACGTTTTCTCTTTTTTCTTGAAAACAAACGTAGCAATGGTATTTACAATGAAAATGGAAACTGGAAATTGGAAATCAGCAGTAGTAGTGTTTGAGCATCTTGCCATTGACAGGACCCCCAAACAGCTCTGTACCATCTAGCTCTTGTAGAAAAAAGGCATTTGGAACCACAGTGGCCTGGATGATGTATGGACCCTGCCACAAACTGTCAAACTTGCCATGATTTCCTTTGTCTTCTCTCCTTGAGTCCCACTTCAGAACTTTATCTCCAATTTTGAAGTTAGAAGCTTTGGTTCTCTTGTCAAACAACTTCTTTATATTTTCCTGAAATTTCATGGCTCTATTATAGACCTCTTCCCTTGTTTTCTGGAGATGAATTGTTTGGTTTATCCTCCTTACCATGTTGTCTTCTTCTGTTTGAATTTCTTGGACAAGTTTAATCACTGGTACTCCAAGGCTGGTAGGAAACACTACTTTTGTTCCATAGAAAAGCTGATATGGTGACATGCCAATGGATTTATTTGTTGTAAGCCTGTTGGCCCATAGTGTATGCACTAACTTGTTATGCCATGATTTCTTATTCTCTTCAAGAAACTTTTTGATGATGGTCATCAGGCTCTTGTTTGATGATTCAGCTAACCCATTACCTTGTGGGTAATAAGCAGTTGAATGACCAGGTGCTATTTGATACCTGTGACAAAAATCAACCATTTTCTTGGATACAAAAGCAACAACATTATCAATGATTATTTTCCTTGGACAGCCAAACTGAGAGAGGATGTGGTCTTCTAGGAACCTAATGATGACAGAATCTATGGCATTCCTAGAATTTATGGCCCCTATCCACTTTGTAAAGTAGTCTGTGGCTGTAAGGATCCGCTTGTGTTGTTTAGAAGAAGTAGGGTGTATTTCTCCTATGAAATCTAGGCCCCATTGCATGAAGGGACCTTCAACAGTGATGGGTTGTAAGGGAAGAGGAAGGAGCTTTCTTTTGCCTTCAAAAATATGGCATTTATGGCAGACAGTTATCATCTTATGGATGTCAATGAAAAGTGTAGGCCAATAATAGCCAACTCTGAGTATTTTGTTAGTAGTGGCTTTCCAGTTCAGGTGGCCTCCACACTCTCCTACATGGAACTCCTGTTTAATCCCTTCAGCTTCAGTTTCAAGCAAACATTTAAGCAATAGGCCATTTTTATTTTTCCAGTATAAACATTCATTCAGAATGCAATAGTTTCTGGCTTTTAGCTTTAGGAATTTGGCCTTGGTCTTTGATAGTTCAGGAGGAGCATTGAGGTTTGTGAGCACATACAAAATGTTAGAATACCATGGAGAGTTCTTAAATTTCTCCTCAACAGTGGGCTCAGGAAATCCTTCCTACTCATCCAAGGCATCCACCATGTTTATGTCAAGGGCTTGTAAATTTGATTCAGCCATTAGTTGAGCTAGGCCCTGACCTTTTATCAGTTTTGTGGGTTTTATCTCAAGGTCATACTCTAAGATCACAGCAATCCATTTTCCCCTCTTCCCATCTGGGTCTTGGGACAAGATGTTTTTAACCACTATATTTGGCACGTAGGCTATGGTGTGGGAATGCAGTATGTACACCCTAAAGTCTTTCAAGGCCTTAACCAAGGCGTAGGCCTGTTTTTCCATTATGTTGTATTTCAAGGGTGCATCCCTCAGAGCTTTACTGAAGAAAGAAATGCGTTGTTCCATTCCATCTGGATTTTTTTGCAGCAGAACTACAACTATTGTATGCTCAGAGGCAAATGAAAAAATCAGAAAATCCTTTGAGAAATCAGGACTGATTAGGATAGGAGTCCAAGTGAGTGCAAGTTTAACTGATTCAAAATATTTCTTAGCTTCAACAATCCACTTAACTCCTACACCTTTCTTCAGCATATTATTCATATTCCTAAGGTGCTCAGCTAAGTTGGGAATAAACCTCCTTAAGAATTTTATTTTCCAAATAAAGGACTGTAATTATTTAATGTTTCTCTGGTGTGTGATCTATAGTATTCCCTCAACTCTCTGTGGGTCTATCCTAATTCCCTTCTCAGATATAATGTGGCTGAGAAGCTTACCTTCTTGCAGCCCAAACACAGTCTTTTTAGGATTCAATGACAAACTGAACCTTCTACATTTTTCAAACACTCTTCTCAGATTTTTAGGTGTTCCTCTTCAGTCTTGGAATAGACTGTTATGTCATCCAGATAGATGAAAATGAATTGTCCTATTTCATCTGAAAAGGCTATGTCCATTGCTTGTTGGAAGGTTGCACCAGAATTCATCAGTCCAAAAGGAATTTTTACATACATAAAGGTGCCCCATGGAGTGGTAAAAGTTGTCTTGAGTTGGTCTTCTGGGAGTACTAAAACTTGGTTGTAACCTGAAAAACCATCTAATAGGGAGATCCTTTTTGAGCCTACTACCCTCTGAAGAATGTGTTCCATTTTTGGTAAAGGGTAATTTCCTTTGAGTGAGGCTCTATTAAGGTTCCTGAAATATATGTACAATCTGATCTCACCTATTTTCTTTCTCACAGCTACAAGGTTTGAGACCCAATCAGAAAACCTCACAGGAACTATTATGCCTGCCTCATACATATTTTTTATTTCCTTTTCCACTGCAGGCAATTTTTTTGGGTTTATTCTGCGAAGTTTCTGTCTGAAAGGTTTCTGGTTCTCTTTAAAAGGTATTTCATGCTGTATGATGTTTGTGTCATAGGCATTTCAGTCTTCATAGCTCCAAGCAAACACATCAGTGAATTCTTTGAACAAGTCAATATATTTCTTTTTCATGTTTGCGGGTAGGGACTTAGCCAATTTGATCATCTTGGGCTTAACTTCAGTGCCTATGTTGCATTCCTCGACATTAGAGTCTGAGTGTTCTATAGTGGGCTTTTTTTCTACATCATCAAAATCAAAAAGGTCTTCTAAAGGTGCCAGACCTCGGGGTATGTTCTTATCTTTGGCCTGCCACACCTCTATTTCATCGTTATCTACGTTTTCACAATCTTCTCTTGGATTTCCAATCAATTCGTTTAAAGTGTTTATTTCTATGTTACAGTATGTTTTTTCTTCATCTGAGGGTCCATCACTTAGGCAACTATCTTCGAATTTCGAATTTGAGTTTGAGCATTCAAACTCGTTCCTGCCCGTCAGGAAATCTTCAATCTGCTTATCCCCCTCAAAGACCTACCAATATTTTTCATTATCCGGCACTGCAGGCCTAAATTTGGTCTGAAGGATGATTTTTTAGTCACTGGGAGGCTTGTGATATGAACTAGCTACACAAGCTAATCCATTTGCAATTATGTTCTGACTCCTAGGGATAAACACTAGTTCATATTCCACAAAGTTCTTCAATAAATCCATGGCATCATTCCTATATGCTCTCAACCTAGGGTGTTTAGCTGTATACTCACCGTTCACTTGTTTTATGACCACATCAGAGTCTCCATGCATAGTTATTGTACGAGCTCCTAATTTTTTCAACAGATTCAAGCCTAGGATAAGAGCCTCATACTAGCGATATTATTTGTGCATTTGAAGTTTAGATTAAAGGCATGGCTCTCTGCATAGTCACTCTCTGTGTTATGTATCCACACTCCCGCTCTTGCAGTCTTCCTAGTAAAGGATCCATCAAAATTCATTTCCCACAAGGATTCGTGTTCATGTTGATCATCCTTTTCTTCCCTAATGTGGGTTTCACTAGTCTGTTGATGGCTTTGCTCTCCCTGATGTGTATGGAATTCAGAGAGGTGACTAGTTAGCTGATTGCATTCTATTCCTCGTTTTCTCTGAATTTCTGTTTCAGTGTACTATCCAAATTTTTCTTCTTCGTTTTCCTCTAAGTCCAGAGTGGCCATTATGTTAAAATCTATGGTCTCAACCCCTTTTTTTGTATCTCTGTTTTTTGATTCTGGCTCTCCCAAAGATTCATCGTTGCAAAAGATAAAGGAGTCCAGATCTGTGTGCACAGAATACAGAGGAGAATTCTCAGGCTCTTCAGGGCTGTTGACCAGGAATTTCATTTGTGCCTCTCTATACAGTCTCCTAGGTTGGCTGAAGATAGGGATTGTGGCATATGCCCCATCCATATGCATTATACCTTGCAAATTGGCTCCCCATGACCTTGACAGTAACATGCCATACTTAGGTGGCACATCTGCCACTACGACATCCATGACCATACACTTTGCAGGGATCTAGGTAAGGTTTACACACAGGTATTTGATTAAGCCCAGGCATTTTACTTTGCTAGAGTCAAATGAATATAAATCATTATAGGGATGGGTTATCTCTAGGCCTAATCTTTCCATAAATACCTTAGGCATTAAGTTGTGGGATGCCCCAGAGTCATGCATTGCATTGTGAAGGATCTTGTCATGGACATTGAGACTAATATAAAAAGGTGGCACTACCCCTTCCTGAAACTTTCCTTCTATCTTTGGAACAAACAGAAGGGCTGGTTGATCATCACTCAAATTGACTGTGTCACTGTTTTCCCCTAGATTTAAAGCTTTCAAAATTTGGCCTTTATATACATCCTGAGTGGCCAGCTTAGAGAGTGAGACAGAGATTTTAATTTTTGCAATCGCACTCTCCAAATTGAAGGGAGATTGACTCTTTGTGAAACTCAACTCTGTTTTGTTAGCCGCTGGTTTAGTGGCAGGCTCAGTGTGCTGACTCTCAATCTGTACAGGATTAGGAACTGTTTTATCAGGAGCACTAACTATAGTGCTAGTGCAGCTAGTTGGTTGAATTTTTTTATCAGTGTCTTGGTTGTCTTTTCCTTTGTTCTTCCCAGAACTCTTAGCTGTTGATTTGTTACTTTCAGTAGTCACTTTAGAAGTTTTATCAAGCCTTTTCTTAATAGTGATCTCAGAATTTTTGGGTTTGGAATTGTCTAAGCCCCTTTTGCTTCTAATTTTGTACTATTCTCTGACCTGCATTATGGCATTTTCAAATCCTAGTCTGTAATCCTTAGATTCTAATCTTTCCTCATCCCAATAAGAGGGTGAGGTTTGATCTTCCTCTGTAGAATAGTTGTGGATTGACTTTTCTATTTCAAACATGTTTATTGTGGTCCCCTCAGATTATTCTATAATCCCCTCATCTTCATCAAGAAATTTCTCTTGAAATGGGGGAATAAATTGTTGATCTGAGTCTCTTTATCTGTTGGGAGTGGCGTTGTTTCTTCTAAAGTTCTAATTCTGGTTATGGTTTTGATTTTTGTTTTTGTTACTAACTATGACAACCATTTTTTCCATCATTTGTTGTAGCTTTTCCATGTTTTTAGATAGACGGTCATAATTGGGATCAGATGTGGAAGCTACATTGTCATCTCTATATGTTACCCTCTTCTCAGCCCTCAATCTTGTTTTTTTCTCAATCAGGTTAGCCTCTACACTTACTGCTCCTTTTTGCATGTCTTCCAACGTGTTGTAATCTCTCTCCCTAAGCTGGTAGGCCATGTCAGCATCAAAGCCTGCGGGGTATTTTACTAAAGACATACCTTGGGGAGGTTTCATATGTGGAGGGAGAGCGTGATAAACACTGTTAAACCTTGTAGAGTAGTCATGTACATTCTCTCCTACATTTCTTTTCAGGTTCTTGTATTCTGATAAGATTTGGAGAGGGTTGGCCTTAACTTCCCATTTGTTTATGAAAATCTGATATAAGGTAGGAAGGTCTTGGATACTATTAGGAGGTAGGCTTTTAAACCATTTCTTCACATCACCCCCTAAGCTCTGGGCAAAGATTCTCATTTTTACTATATCATCATCTATCTCCATGTAATCAAAAGAATCTTCCATCCTATCCACATGGTACTGAGCTGTGGTAGACTCTTTTGCAATGAAGTGTGGGATTTTTGATTGATAATCATTGGGTAAGGGTACTAGAGGCTAAGGTAAAACCAGAGGTGCATACTAGGCTGCCATGATGGTATTTTGATGAGGAAAAGGTTGGCTTGAGCAGCTGGTAAGTGGATGACAGCGATACTAGGACCAGCCGAAGTCTGTTGAACAGATTTAGGGTGATAGAGCCCCAAGTTTTGAATGAAGTGAATATCAGGAGGTGTAGATGGAGGGGTCTCTCTATCCCTAATGTGTTTACCACTTTGGGGTGGTGAACCAGGTAGCTCAAGGTCGGGATGGTCTAGGATACTGAATGACCTAGTTCTAGGTACACTACTTTGAGAGTCTAGGTCAAAAAGAGGGTCTGATAGAGCTGTAAGGTCTTCTAGTGCAGAGTTAGCTCTATGGATGTGGCTGGAAATAGTTGGTATTTTAGGCGTAGGAGATCTCTGGAGGATGCTCTTAGGGTTGTCAACTATTTCAGGTGGGTTTGGGTTAGGATAAGCTCTTGTGTGAATGGTTCTTGAAGCCAGAATGTTGTTTTCCAACAAAGCAGCTTAACCCTACTTGTTACTTCTATTATGGTTGATGTTGTAATGGGCTCTGGTCTCCCAGTTGAGTCTTATGTGAACCAAGATAATCAGCAGGCCTACTAATCACCATTGGAGTCTTTTAATCGTTTAGGAACTATGGAGTTGCTAGGTGGAAGGTTTAGGATGTTTCTTGGAGGTACACTATCCACCACAGTGCTTATGTAATGTCCTTTTTAGGGAAATCCTTAAAACACAGAAAAATCTAACCAGCGATGGACTGGGAGGGAAATTACCAGATATTTCACCTCTAAAAGAGGATGAGATCTAGAGGTTGTCTGGCCCTTTCCAAACTCTGTCTGAGAGTGTGGGAGAAAACACAACAAGTGGTATAGAAGTTGATTTGTGAATAGGAGTGTTTAACTTCCAACCTAACCAGAGATTGTAGGTTTATGAGGCCCTTGGGATGTAGTAAGATGGAAAATACTCAGAAATTCCCCATTGGAGTCGCCATTATGTTGGTGACGACTATCTGCTCAACTTAGTGTTCCTAAATTGATGTCATAAATTGTCAACCAGGGCTAGTAAACTGTTGAAGTGAAGTGCACTATATGTGCCTAGGTATCTGCTTCCTACTTCATTGTGTTTAGTGTTTTTCTAATGTTTTTGGTTTTTTGTTTTTATTCTAAGAGGAAAAGAACTAAGTGTTTGACAAAGAGAAGTTATTGGTCACACTAAAACAGAGCAAAATCTATTCTAAACTATGTATGGCACCTAAGAATAGAAAATGCTAATTCACAGATTTCAAAACTTGACAAGAAAAATAACTCATAACATGAACTAAGTCCAATTAATTTCACTAGAAGTATGTTGGAACAAATTGAGAAAAGGATAAGTTTAATGCAATGAGGTTCTTCCAAGTAAACAACAACTTACAATTATCACAGAGAAAATCTCATCCATGGTTAGAAATTTGTTGGAACACATTTGGAAAAGATTATCTGTAACATAGTAAGGAAGCCTACTCTAAATTAACTTATGACACTAAAATTAATCCATTCTGCAACTCAAAATGTCACTATTAAGCCTCATTCAAGGATTAGAAATCTTTTGGAATAGTTTTGGAAAAAGGCAAGTTTGTAAAATTATGAGAAATTACGGAACAGTCAAGACTTCAAAATGACATTACCAATTCTTGTTCCTATGATAATGATGTATTAGTAGAGATTAAGAATAAGAGCAGTTTGTAAATAATGAAGGCCTTTAGGTCTAATTTAATAGAACTAGAATACAGCTAGATAATAAAACTTAAAATACATTAAACAGAACTGAACTAATATGCAATTAACCTCCGAAATACTATAGCTGAACTAAAATGAAATTAATTTCTAAAATACTACAGCTCTATCTCATTCAGTGTTAGTGGTATTTTGGAACAATTCATAAGAACAAGACTGGCTATAACATTCAATGTAAGTGAGCATAAAACATAAAGTTCAGAAAACTGCCTAAATTAGGAACGAAACAGAGCTAAAGTTACTTATCTAAACAATATGCACAGAGCCTCTCAGGTAGTAGGGGCCCTCTACCACCAGATTAGCACACGCATATCCTCAATATTTCTTCAGATCATGTATTAAAGTTTTTCTTCTTTCATTAAATGAAAACGCTTCCAAAAACAGAGTATTACGGTCTTGGACAACTTAACAATAAAACATCAACTGACTAACTGTCTCTCGGTTTCCCAAGTTATTCTTATAAGAGAAATACATAACTGCCCTGGAGAAGAAATATGGATAAGTGTATTTTTCAATTAAAATCAAATTAGAACTCTTGTGGAGGCCTCGTACTTTGCTGAAGACATCTTTAGAGTCCTTGTCCTGGTAGGAATCTACTTCTTAGTTTGGGTTTCCTCCACGTGCATAACCACTTGCAGATTTTTGCTCAGACTTCGTAGAGGGCAGGGAATGATGTAGGTGAGTTCTGGAATTAAACCATATGTGTTTTTCCTTTAAGTGACACATGTAACCTGTGTGAACATGAAGATAGTTGTGGAATAGGCGACTAGCTACAGAATGGCTGCATTCTGTAGCTAAGTCTAGTCAAAAATTACTACAACAACAAGACCACAAAAGTTTAGTAAGTCAGTTATTGTATGTATTCCTAAAGTGACTTTAATCAATCCTATTGATCTTTTAAGCCTATAACTGATAAATGACAGAGGAAATGAAGTGAAATTTTGTGAAAGAAAAGGACATCTTTGGGGCTCAACATACCCCCACTGCAAAACTTTTGCATGTCCTCATGCAATCAATCCATGTATTCTGAAACTTCTGCTAGGACATCATGCATCCTTTTTCTACTTTGCTTAGTGTTCAATGGCATCCTAGGTTTCCTTATGGCCAACTTGAATCTCAAATTTATAAGTGCCCTGCTCAAATTTTTGTTTTTCTTCTTCAACTTTTCACTAGCCTTGTACAATTTTTCCATTTGTAGAGAGAGAGTTGTGTTCATGTTACTCTTCAGTTTGACTTGTTCCTTTAAAATTTCATTTTCATTCCTTATATGCCTATTTAGTACTTCTAATTCATATTTTTCTCTTCTTAGTACTTCAATTGTAGATCCTGGTGGACTAGGAGTTCTTCCTCTGCTTTCCGAGGCTCTCTTTTCTAATGACTCAACATAATTATAGATTTGTTGTTGTGTTGGGTCTATCTCTGGAGTTTCTTCATCAATATCCTCTTCATACTGGTACTCAGGATATCTATCAGTTGGTGTCTCTTCATCTTCAGTGTCTATGATGCCTGTTTGCTTAATTGTTGTCTTCTTCAATATGCCTCTAAGCCTATGGCCTCGCCTTAGTTTAGATGGTCCCTCACCTCTCTCCTTAGCATACTTTCTTATTATCTTTTCCTTTTTAATATGTTTCTTAATTTCAGCCAATTTCTCAGACATAATCTCCTCACTGTCCTCTTGTATGGACTTACCAGTTTTAAGTTCAACAGATTTGGAAATTTTCCCTCTCTTGCTTCTTCTTGCAAGTTTTCCTTCAGATGGAGATTTCTTGGGTTCTTCAAAGTGATTCCTCAAGAGGAACTCATCCCAATTGTCTCCCACCTTTCTCAAATGATGCTCAATTAGGATTTTAACTAGGCCATGGTGATACAAGGTGGTTTCCAAGAATTGAACCCTCTTTTGGACATTAGAATCCATTCTCTTTAGGCTATGAAGTAAGAAAAAGGGTAAATTGATTTCTTCATCTAGGAAATGCATCATAAGCCGAATGTGATAAACATATAGAGTACCAAACCTTCCCTCACAAGTTATAAAATTTTGCAAAATGAGCAACATATTTCGCCATTTATTCTTCAGTGCTTAGCTAGGAATGCCCTTCTTGAAAACTGAAATATCCATACCTGGTGTTTTGAGCATCTACCTCCATGCCTCATTGTGAAATTCCTTGTTTTTGAACCATCGTTCACCTTGCCTTGGTAATTTTGCTGCTTTTGCAATGAAGGATTCTGTAATAGTGAACTTAACATCTCCTATTTCAACTTCTAATCCGTTGAAGGACCGTGCAAATGTCTTGGTTACCTCATTATGAAAACCATTGAACTTTTCCAAAAACTGTAACCACCCAACCTGATGTAGCATCTCTCTAATCTTTGGGTAACCCTCTAAGTATTTGGTTCCGACTGGTCCAGACCTTACAATGAGACCCATGGCTTCTTTTCTCAACCTTCAATTCACTACTCCGTTACTTCTCTTCTATTCACAATAAAAATGGTTGTAGATAATTGTTTTCACCCCAAATATGACTTCTCTATTTATGCAGCAATAATTGGCTATGGAAAGATGACATGAAGTGGTTATGGGATGAGTGAAATATGGTGGGGGTGATTCACATGAATTAATGAGTTTGAGAGCTATCAAGGAGGAAAAGACCGCGGAAAAATCTCATGTGAATTTCAAAATCATCACTGAATACTTCGGGTTAGTGATGTGACCTAATAGGTCACTTCAGTACTAACCATTAATTTTTAATAAATGATGATTTGGTATGGCGGAATGGAAGGGATTTTGTCCAAGGATTTTATGATAAGATCGATCAATATGAATAATTAAAATGACTTTATGAAACATACATATAACTTAACCATACTATAACTTTCATAATCTGTTATCATAATAATTTCACAATCTTTACCTTAGCCTTTCCTTTGATTTTTATGGTTTTAATATGCTTTGTCTTCCTTTGAAAATCATTGATTCCTTAGTCTTCATAATCCCTTTGATTTTTCTTGTTGACATAGGTGTGCAGGGTCAATTTTCTATTGAACAAGTGGTTGTTGGATAGTTGCCTGCAGGGTATCTGGCTGCAGAATATATGGCTGCAGAATATACCTGTAGAAGCTTTGAAACATGAAATGAAATGATTTGAAACATGGATGGAGTGTAGTATGAAATGAAATAAACTGGATCATGAAATATGGTGGAATGGAGCATGAGTGAAGTGAATTATAATGGAATGAAATGGATCATAGGTGTAAAGTGGAATGAAATATGCCTGCAACTTATGATTTGTAATACTCAATTGCAGGAAGAGATCAAATTTAAAAGTCTAAAATGAAAATGAAATGGACCATGGAATGGAGTGAATGAAGTATGGATGAATGGAGTGAATGAAATATGAATGAAGTGAGACATGATGGAATGAAATGGATCATAAGTGGAATATGATATATAAAATGGGTCTGCACTTATGATTTTGTGATAGCTGCTTGCAGGAAAAGAACAAATTTGAAAAGCTAAAGTGTCATAAGGATTCTGATTTTCACTTTATCTTTTCTATATAAACATGCTAATTAGTGATTAGTTTTCATGTTTATACTTTATTTTTTTATTTTTTATTTTTTTTATTTTTATTTTTATTTTTTCATGCATTTGAATTCAGAAAATTCAATTAATTTGATGAAGAAGAAGAATTCTTCTTCATTAACTTCACATCACTGTTTTCCTAGAATCTATTGACAAATTCTTCTCTTGAAAGTGGCTTATGATACAACTTCAATCTATGACCATTTACAAGAAAAGTGGCCTTCTCTTCATCTATTTCCCTTATTTTTATTGCTCCATTGTCAAAAAATTTCATAATTTCATATGGCCCAAGCCAATGTGTTTGGAATTTACCTTGAAAATATTTAAACTTTGAATCAAACAAGAGGGCCCAGTCACCTTCTCTGAATTTCTTTTCCTTCATGTACTTATCATGCCATCTAGTCCTTTGTTGTTGGAATATACTTGTTTTCTGGACTGCATCTTGTCTGATCTCATCCAATTCATTAATCTGCTCCAATCTGTGCTTTTGTGCCTCCGTTAGATCAAGTCCTAGCCGATCTTCCAATTTGAAAGTTTGAATCTGAAACTCTATGGGAAACAAAACTTGTTTTCCATAAACAAGTTCATAAGGAGTATGGCCTGTTGTGCTTCTCCATGTAGTTCTATAGGCCCACAAGGCTTCAGGAAGCCTGTCTACCCAATCTCTTCTATGTAAATGAACGGTCTTTGTTAGGATCCCTTCAATGACCTTATTAGTAGATTCCACTTGACCATTTTCTTGTGGATGATAGGGAGTAGATTTTCTGTGTCTGATTTTGTACCTCTCCATCATTTGTTCCACTAGCCTTGATGTGAATTGAGCTCCTTGATTTGTAACAATTTCTCTTGGGACACCAAAACGAGTAAAAATATCCTCAAAAAGAAAATTAACTACAGATGCTTCAGTAGCAGAAAGTAATGGCTTGGCCTCTACCCATTTGGTAACATAATCAGTGCAAACTAATATATATTTTTTTTGTCTTGATGGAGGAATAATAGGTCCTACAAAATCTAAAGCCCATTTTTCAAAAGGTTCAATATGTACCTGAGGCTACAATGGCATCTCACCTGAAGGAGAAGGTTTCCCTACCCTTTGGCAACTGTCACACCTTTTGACATACTCTTTAGCATCTTTAAAAAGGGATGGCCAATAGTATCCTAAATGAAGGACCTTATAAGCTATCCTTTTATCAGCAAAGTGTCCGCCACAAGGTTCATCATGACATGCCTTGAGGATCTTAGGCATCTCATCTTCCCGAACACATCTCCTAATGATAAAATCTGGACCTGTTTTGTATAACTCATTAGCAACCCATGAATATTTTGCACCGTCATAAATGATGTTTCTTTTGTTTCTTGCATTCATTATTGAAGGAAATTTCCCTGAAACTAAATAATTAGCAATGTCAGCAAACCAAGGAGTTTGAGTAGAAATTTCAAAAAGATATTCATCAGGGAATTGATCTTCAACTGGGGTATTATCTTTGATGTTTTGGAGTCTAGATAGGAAATCAGCTACTGTATTTTGTTTCCCAGGCCTATCTAGAATGGTAATGTTGAATTCCTGTAAAAGCAATAACCATCTTATGACTCTGCCATTAGTAATTGATTTGTTCATTAGATATTTAATTGTAGAGTGATATGTGTGAACAAAAGTTTCATAGCCTGTTATATAGTGTCTGAATTTATTTATGGCATGAACAACAGCTAAGAACTCTTTTTCACTTACAGTATAATTTAACTCTGAAGGAGTCAAATTTTTACTTGTATAGTAGATGGCATAAGGAATCAGGTCTTTTTGTCCCAATACTACTCCTAAAGCTGTATCCGAGGCATCTGTTGAAATATGAAAAGGTAATTTCCAGTTAGGTCCCCTTAAAATAGGTGCTTCAGATATTTTTGTTTTCAGGGTCTCAAAGGCTAACTGGCAATCAGGATTCCACTTGAATTCACAGTCCTTGGTAAGTAATTTGAAAAGTGGAGATGTTATCTTGGTGAATTTTTCTATAAACCTTCGATAATATCCTGTAAATCCTAGAAAAATCCTAACATATTTTTGAAAACTTGGAACAGATAAGTTAGAGATGACTTCAACTTTTGACTCATCAAATCTGATCTCATCTCCTGAAATGTGATGCCCCAAAACAATTCCTTCAGTAAACATCATAAAACACTTCTCATGACTTAGTGAAAGATTTGCTTCTTTACATCTCTTTAAAACTTTTTCTAAGTTTTCTAGGGCTTCTTCAAATGTGTTTCCATAGACTGTGAAATCATATATATATACCTATACACAATCATGTATTAGATCTAAAAATATTCCTAGTACTGCCCTTTGAAATGTTGCAGGTGCATTGCATAGTCCAAATGGCAATACTCGGTAAGCATAGGTACCCCAAGGATAGGTAAATGTGGTTTTGTCTTGATCTTCAAGTGCTACTTGAATTTGGTTATAACTACTAAACCCATCTAAAAATGAGTACTTTCTGCCAGCTAATGTATCTAACACCTGATCTATGAAGGGTAAGGGAAAATGATCTTTAAGAGTAGCTTTGTTTAATTCCCGGTAGTCAATACATACCGTCCATTTACCATTTTTCTTTGGCACAATTACCAAAGGAGAAACCCACTGAATATCTGAAATGGAATAGATAAAGTTGACATTTAACAATTTCTGCAATTCTTCTTTAACAATCTCCCTAAGATTTTGATTCATCCGTCTCTGAGGTTGTCTAATTGGTTTACAATTTTCCTCTATGTAGATGTGATGAGTGCAAGTCTTAGGGATTATCCCTTTCATATCATTGTACTCCCATGCATATGTAGAAGAATGTCTCTGTAATATCTTGACTAGCTTTTCTGTTGGAAATATGATGCAGGATGTTGTCCTTGATGGCAACCCACTGAATGAAGATCAAGACATGCGACTGTTGACATGTGTTGTCCTTGATGGCAATCCACCTGATGAAGTTATGCTTGACTTGATGGACTTAGTAAATGATGTAAATCTGTTGTTGTCCTTGAAAGGCAACCCACTTGATGAAGTGATGACAACTTACTTGATGAAGTTGTGCTTGATAGAATATGTTCTTGATAAAGTAAATCTGATGTATCTGCAGTGTGTACAGAAGGAAGTGAAGAAAAGAAGTCAGCAAGTGCTAAATCTATGATGAAAAAGAGTATGTCTCTTGGTATACGCGGATTGGCCTAGGGGAAGTCGCGTATGCACGCGGAAAGGAACGTGCCAAGTCGCGTATGGGCTAAAGCGCTCAAAAAGTGCAAAACCAAGGGTAACCACCATGGTATTGACCCATTGTATTGGGTAGTGATCCGCCTAATTGACCCCGTCCAAGTAGTTTTGGGCTCATGGTATTGTTTTGGCCCATGGTATTGAAAAAGGGGCTCATGGTATTGAAAAGGATAAACCTATATAAGGAGAAGAAATTCATTGTGCAAATGATGAGGGTGAGAGAAAGATGTCTGAGCTTGAATGAATACTTCTCTGTGAAGTATATCTGTATGGAAAGGGTAAAGGTTTGATGATAGATCTGAATCTATGAAGCACTTATGAAGAAATGATGAAGCAGGATATTTAGATCTGAAATGTACTTGTATTTGCTAGATCTGTTTATGGAGTGATTAGATCTGTGATGAGGCGAACATCTGTCTGATGTAAAGGGTTGAATCTGATCTAAATATCTGATCTGAAGAAGTATGCTGCTCTGTAATGACTGAAGATCTATACGCTACTTCGCCGCGGAGGAAGCGCGTATATACGCGGCTTCTCTGAAGTAAAAGCGCGTATGCGCAATAAAATATACACTGAGGTATACGTTGGTTTGTGTGGATGGAAGCGCATATATATGCGACATCAGTGAAGTAAAAGCGCGTATGAAAACTAGGGTTTGCTGAAGCAAGGGGTATGAAATATCTGATCTGTTCTGCTGTGTTTCTGCTATCTGATCTATGTTGATAAGTATCTGTTGGTGATGTATGTTTGTGCTTAAGAAGTATGGAAAGGGTCCAGTATGAAAATATGATGAAATGTGGCCTGCAAGTAGTGTTATATTGAAGTTGTTGGATCCAGTGTGAAAATTGATGAAACGTGGTCCATATTGGTGCTGAGGGTTGTAGCCTTCAGTCAGGGGGTGGTAGCTCCCTTCCAGGTGAGGCTGGTAAACGAGATCAGGGGGTCGTAGCTCCCTTCCAGGAGAGGCTGGTAAACGAGTCAGGGGGTTGGAGCTCCCTTCCGGGAGAGGCTGGTAAACGAGCGCAGGTGGGTGCCTGCGTGCTGGTCAAGTCTGCGCCAGCACATATGTTGTAAGATGTTTTCTCTATAATAAAATATTGAAGGCTGAGCAACTGCAGCGGTGGTTTTCTCCCGACTTGGGTTTCCACCTAAAATTCTGGTGTTCATGTGTGATGCTTTGTGTGATGGTTTATTCTGTTCTTACTGCACATGTTTACTGTTTATAGAACATCTAATGAATGAATGATGGAATGATATAAGTCAAGAACTAATGGCATAATTAGATCTCTGTGTATACGCGAGTTTTATGAAGGATATCCGCGTGTATACGCTAGTTGGCTTCAAAAAAGTAGCGTATGGGTTTTAAAGGAATGAAAAAGTAAAAAGTTTTAATATGCAGTAAATACTTATTCACCCCCCCCCTCTCAGTATTTTTCCCAACAATTGGTATCAGAGCCGGTCCTTGTGCAGAAGCTTGATCACTTAAAGGAGATCCGTCGCAATGGGAAGTCAAGAAGGAGTAATGTCTATAAAGCCACCTCTATTCAATGGAAGCAATCTGATATTCTGGAAGGTACGTACAAAAGCATATCTGCAAAGTCTTGGTGCAGATGTATGGGCAATCGTGGAAGAAGGTTATCAATACCGGCAAGTATTCCTACGATGCGGTGAAGAAAGAGAAGTATGAAATCAATGCCAAAGCAGTGAATGTCTTATTGGGAAGCATGTCTGAATCAGAATTTGCTAAAGTGATGCGGCTACATTCGGCAAAAGACATATGGGACAAAATCATTCTAAGCTATGAAGGAGACACAAAGGTAAAAAGTGCAAAACTCCAAACTCTTAGAATTGAATATGAAAAATTGAAGATGCATAGTGATGAGAGTGTTGCCAGTTTCTTTCTTCGTCTGGATGATATTGTAAATCGAATGAGAAATTTGGGTGAAACCATAACTGATACTACTCTGGTGGAAAAGGTCTTAAGATCATTGACTTCAAAATTTGACTCTAAAGTTTTAGCTATTGAAGAAAGGCAAGATTTGCAAACTCTTACTATTGTTCAATTACATGGTACTCTGACTGCTTTTGAAATGAGACAAGGAGGCCCTTCTCAAGTAAGAGAAGTTGCTTTTAAGGCATCTACAAAAGGAAAGGAAAAGGAAGTTGTCAAAGAATCCATCTATATATCCGATGAAGAAGAAGCGAATTTCGTGAGAAAGCTCCAACTAGGTACTGGAAGATTCAAAGGTAAGCTTCCATTCAAATGTTTTGAGTGTGGAAAAGTTGGTCACTATGCTGCTAAATGTCCTTATAGAGAAAGACCTGGTAAAGGGAAACAATTTGAAAAGAGAAAGAGTTATTATGCAAAATAAGATTATGATGAAGTGTCTAGTGAAGATGAAGAAGATTCTGACCAAGATCTGAAAGTGCTCATGGCTAAGAAGCAAAAGAAGAAGGTTACTCAAGGAAAGGAGATATCTCAGAAATCATGTATAGCAAAAATTGAAGAAGATGAAACAGATTCTGACGAAGATCTACAAGCACTCATGGCAAAGAAGAAAAGGGAGAAGGCCACTTGTAATACTCTTCTTTGTGCAAACAATAGTAAAGATAGTGAAAGTAAAGTTGTGGATCTAGAAGAAGCTCTCAAGATTAAAGAAGAAGAACTACAAAGTTCATACAATAAGCAAGAAACTATCTACAAAGAGATGATCTCACAAATGAAAGATCAAATAGAAATGCTGAATGAACAGGTGGACAAGTATCAAAGGTTTCATACTTATGCATCCAATCGAATTAAAGATCTAGAAGCAGATCTTGAAAAATCAAGCAAGAAGAATGAAGGACTTGAAGCTGCTATCATCTTTCTACAAGCAGAGCTAGAAGCATCAAGTAAGGAGAATGAGGAACCTCTACAATCCTTTGAAAAGGAAGGCCTTGAAGCAGAAATTATCTCTCTCAAAGAAGATCTGAAAAAATCAAATAAGAAGAATGAAGAGCTGGAACAAACATGTGAAGAAAACGAAAATTGGCTGAAAGAAGAGATCCTAAATCTGAAGGATCAAGTTGAAGATGGAAGAAGGAAAGAAGAAAGCATGACAAAGCAATGTCAAGCCTTGGAGGTTGAGGTAAACATTCTCAAAGGTAAATTGGAAGAAAAGGTAAAACTGTTGAGGTTTCATGATAGTACTAATATTTTGGACAATATTCTGAGTAATCAAAGGTCTCCTACTATCAAACATGGTCTTGGTTTACATGAAACTGTTAAAGGAGAATCTAGCTCACAAGGAAGTGCCAAAAATTCAGAGGAAGTCAATGAAAAACCTGAAGTGTTGAAAGAGTCAAAAGATCAACCAACAATCATGAATTCTCAAAGGAATTCATTCAAGAACATTGAATGTTTTAAATGTCATAACTATGGGCATGTTGCAGCAAATTGCAGATCATTTCAGTCACAAACAAACAGGTTCTACTCAGAAAGGTACTCTAGTTTCTTCAGGGGATATTGTTTCTCATGCAACAAGTATGGTCACAAAGCTGTTGATTGCAATAGAAGGAAGAATAGAAATACTCATTATGATTCTTATGCTTATTTCTCTGGACACATGAGATGTTATTCTTGTAACACGTATGGACATGTAGAAAAGGAATGCAGGTTGAACAGACATGAGAAATTGGATAATTTCCAGCACACAAATAGAAAGTTCAAACAAATTTGGAGAAGGAAGGAGGACCGATCAGAAACGTAGGGAATTCTGACCCTACTGCAGTCATCCGCTTCTGAAGCTGACTTTTCTTATTGACTGCAGGAATGATGTGAGATACATTATGAGATATAGTAATGTATCGTCACAAGAGGAGCAATGCATGATGACTCTCAAGGTTGATTTGTTTATTCTGGTTATGTTTACTTCTGACAGCGCATCTGATGTAGAAAGGACAGGTACAGGAGGTACAAGCTCAGGAGGAAATAAAGGAAGATGAAAATTTTCTATGCTTCACTTTCCATACGCGGGTTCTATGAAACAAAGTCGCGTATACACGCGAGTTCCAGCTGACACAGACGCGTATGCTTTGATGATGAGAGAATTTATCTGATAGCTGAAGATCTGGAGTAGAAGTCCAGGGGGAGCATCCATCTGACTGCTGATGATTGCACTGTTAGCATTATTCTGGTTATACTCATGAAAATGATATGATACATGGGTTCTTGTGTTGAATATTATGGATGAAGCCTGGTTGCTTTATGCTGAAGAACATTTGTCTTATAACTCAGAGATGAGGACTGATCATGCAGAGATTGTTGCTGATGACTTGCTGTTGAAGGTGTTTCAGATTGCACAAGTTAAGGAAGAACACTGGTTTAGGGGGAGTAGCAGGTTGAATACTAATGATTGCATTGTTGGCAATATGACTGCTTATTCTTTGGTTATTGTGATACTCATGCTCAAATAATGATGGCTTGCTACATGGTTTATGATGATGTTGAATGAGCTGTGTTTACTACTTGCTGAAGTTTATCTGTTGGATGAAATTGGAAGTCTTATGATTCAGAGATAAGAATAGTTCATGAAGAGCTTGTTACTATGGTTTAGAAATCTTTTGCCTTCATTTATTACTTCATGTTAAATCTTGAAGATCATGGTGATGTTGGACCACATGAATGATTACTTGACACATATTTGAAGATGCTGTTCTGGTATGGAAAGAATGTATTGATGCTGCAAAGAATCTGAAGGCTTGGTTACTATTGTGCTGATGCTACAACCGTTGGATGACGCTTGAAGAAACAACTACACTGTTCTATCTATCTGTAGTCCAGGGAAGCATTCAAATGTCTTAGAAAGAAGCTGAACGCTGTCTTTGCCTCACAGAGAATCAGATCTGGTTGAAATTTGGAAGATGGCTTGGGATACACGGGTTTCCTGAAACACAGTCGCGTATATACGCGAGTTCATGAACAGAAAACCGCGTATGTCTGATTGCTGACAAATTTTTGGTTGGAGTCAGCTCTTTTCAGCACAGCTGCAGTGTTGTTTGCTGTTTGATATATCTGATACTGTTTGGTATCTCTGGTAGTGTTCCAGTTCTCATAATTCTTGTTCTAATGATTTTATGAAGATGCATTGATGATTTGTTGGTGAAAGTGATCAGGATGCACAAACTAAGGGGGAGCCTTAGTCATATGGAAAAGAGGCATGGATGCACAGATTCATGGGGAGCATTAGCGTTGCTGAGTATAATGCATTGCTGGCATTATGGTGGTTCTGATATATGATCTCTCTTGAGGTCTTTTTGGTATTAATTATGAAAATTCATATTTGCATTTTGATGAAAAGGTCTGGTTGAGACCCATGTTGTAAAATTATAATATTCAGTCATGTAAGGACTTGTCAATTTGTAAACCCACTTGGTTGGGTAGCTGAGTCATGTTTGTAAACCCACTTGGTTGGGTAGCTGATTCAAATTTGTAAACCCACTTGGTTGGGTACTTGAGTCTTCTATGTAAATCCACTTGGATGAATCCTTGATGTAAGTATGAGTCATTGGTGATAGGAATGTCATAGAGTCATGTACTTCATTGAAAAATATGTTTGAAGTTTCAGCATGAACTCAGGGGGAGCTTGGTCACTTCAGTATACATCAGATCTGCAGAACGCTTCTTCTACATGAGGAGAAAAGGGGGAGAGTATGTTGTTGTTGATCCGTTCGTTGCCCTTGGTGTCAAAGGGGGAGAGTGACATAAGTGTTTGAATGAAGATAATGATGTGCTCTTTGCCCTTGATGTCAAAGGGGGAGAGTAACATGGTGTTTGAATGATGCCAAAAATGGAGAGAGTAACATGGAAAATAGGGAGAATGACATGGTGTCATTGTACTCTTAATGTATCTATCTGTTGTGGTAACCAAACACCATCATGGTTGCCATCAAGTCCAAAGGGGGAGATTGTTGGAAATATGATGCAGGATGTTGTCCTTGATGGCAACCCACTGAATGAAGATCAAGACATGCGACTGTTGACATGTGTTGTCCTTGATGGCAATCCACCTGATGAAGTTATGCTTGACTTGATGGACTTAGTAAATGATGTAAATCTGTTGTTATCCTTGAAAGGCAACCCACTTGATGAAGTGATGACAAATTACTTGATGAAGTTGTGCTTGATAGAATATGTTCTTGATAAAGTAAATCTGATGTATCTGCAGTGTGTACAGAAGGCAGTGAAGAAAAGAAGTCAGCAAGTGCTAAATCTATGATGAAAAAGAGTATGTCTCTTGGTATACGTGGATTGGCCTAGGGGAAGTCACGTATGCACGCGGAAAAGAACGTGCCAAGTCGCGTATGGGCTAAAGCGCTCAAAAAGTGCAAAACCAAGGGTAACCACCATGGTATTGACTCATGGTATTGGGTAATGATCCGCCTAATTGACCCCGTCCAGGTAGTTTTGGGCTCATGGTATTGTTTTGGTCCATGGTATTGAAAAAGGGGCTCATGGTATTGAAAAAGGATAAACATATATAAGGAGAAGAATTTCATTGTGCAAATTATAAGAGTGAGAGCAAGATGTCTGAGCTTGAATGAATACTTCTCTGTGAAGTATATCTGTATGGAAAGGGTAAAGGTTTGATGATAGATCTGAATTTATGAAGCACTTATGAAGAAATGATGAAGCGGGATCTTTAGATCTGAAATTTACTTGTATTTGCTAGATCTGTTTATGGAGTGATTAGATCTGTGATGAGGCGAACATCTGTCTGATGTAAAGGGTTGAATCTGATCTAAATATCTGATCTGAAGAAGTATGCTGCTCTGTAATGACTGAAGATCTATACGCTACTTCGCCGTGGAGGAAGCGCGTATATACGCGGCTTCTCTGAAGTAAAAGCGCGTATGCGCAATAAAATATACACTGAGGTATACGCTGGTTTGTGTGGATGGAAGCGCGTATATACGCGACATCAGTGAAGTAAAAGCGCGTATGCAAACTAGGGTTTGCTGAAGCAAGGGGTATGAAATATCTGATTTGTTCTGCTGTGTTTCTGCTATCTGATCTATGTTGATAAGTATCTTTTGGTGATGTATGTTTGTGCTTAAGAAGTATGGAAAGGGTCCAGTATGAAAATATGATGAAATGTGGCCTGCAAGTAGTGTTCTATTGAAGTTGTTGGATCCAGTGTGAAAATTGATGAAACATGGTCCATATTGGTGCTGAGGGTTGTAGCCTTCAGTCAGGGGGTGGTAGCTCCCTTCCAGGTGAGGCTGGTAAACGAGATCAGGGGGTCGTAGCTCCCTTCCAGGAGAGGCTGGTAAACGAGTCAGGGGGTTGGAGCTCTCTTCCAGGAGAGAGGTGATAGCAGTGCGGTGGGTGCACTGCGTCTTGGTCAATCCTAACGCCCGACACATATGTTGTAAGATGTTTTCTCTATAATAAAATATTGAAGGGTAGAAACAGCGCGGCGGTGGTTTTCTCCCGACTTGGGTTTCCACCTAAAAATCCTGGTGTTCATGTGTGATGCTTTGTGTGATGGTTTGTGCATTGTTCTTACGCACATGTTTACTATTTATAGAACATCTAATGAATGAATGATGGAATGATATAAGTGAAGAACTAATGGCATAATTAGATCTCTGTGTATACGCGAGTTTTATGAAGGATATCCGCGTGTATACGCTAGTTGGCTTCAGCAAAGTAGCGTATGGGTTTTAAAGGAATGAATAAGTAAAAAGATTGAATATGCAGTAAATACTGATTCACCCCCCCCCTCTCAGTATTTTTCCCAACATTTTCTTGTTGAGATTTCTATAGGTTCTTGTTTATGTTTAAAGTTTTGCCTGGAAATATCTCAATTGTAGAGCTACCAAATTTATCCATGGAGTAAAGAGACATATGTCTTGATGATAAAAACTCAATGTTGGATTCTTCTTGAAATTTTTCATGTTTGTACTCTGAAAAGGATTCAAAATTTTCTAAGGTATTCAGGATCTGGCTATCTTCACTAATTTCTGAAATTGTGAAGAGAGGTTGTATGTCTTCTTCATCCTCAATCCATTGAGTATCATCTAATTCTGTAATTGTCTTTGCTGGAGGATACAAGGTAAATTTCTTGGTTGAAATACCATTAGAGATGTACATATCACTGGATCTACAACTAATGAAAGCATCAATTGTAGCTAACCAAGGTCTTCCTAATATAACAGGATGCCCTCCTAGATTATTCTTAGGAGTTAGGATCATAAAATCCACAGGATACTCCCAAGAATCTAGGGATACAGGAATGTCTTCTATTACCCCATCAGGTTTGATCATAGATCTGTCTGCTAATTGTAATAATGTGGGTGTAAAAAGAAGATTAGGAAGTTTCAGTTTATCCATGATTTGTCTACTCATGATATTGATTGCTGCTCCTAAATCAATAAGTGTGTTTTCGATCTCAGTTCCATTGATGTGTATTCTAACAACTGGATTTCCTGGGTTTAGATACTTTGGAATGGCAATCTTACCCATCATGATATCTGCTATTTTTCCTTCCAGTTGAATTTTCTTTGTCTCTTTGATTCTTTTTCCTGTTTTTTTCATGCTCAACTCCTTTATTTTTTTTGCTAAAATTGAAATTTCCTTGATAGCTTGTAATAATGGGATCTTGATACAAACATTTCTTAGCTCATCTAGGAAATCATAATTAGGCACCATAATTTTTTGTTCTACACCCCTATCAATTTGTAATCTTTCTGGAAAGGGAGGTATAGAGGTGGATGTTGATGGTTGCTCTAATATAGGAGTTGAAATTATTGGTTCTTTTTGTTTTTATTTTTTAATGTTTGGGTCTTGAAAAGATGTGTCTTCTTCAAGACTTTTATTTACCCATAGATAATCTTCCTCAAAAAAATTTTGTTCTTGTATGATTACAAAAGGTTTCTTCTTTTCAAGTATTCTTCCAGACCTAAGTTGAACATCATTAAGGTCTAAAGAAGTGATCAAATAGGTTGGAAACTGTTGGCCTTCTATCATGTATGTATTTTGAGGATTTTTATTGTTGGGGTTTGGTATAGGTTGGGCAGGAAATTGATTTGTTTTCTGAGGAAATGGTAATGGAAGTGGTGAATTTTGATATTGTGGATTTTGAGGATTCTGTTGAGGATTTTGTTGAAGATTTTTTTGAGGAGGGAAATGTGGATATGGTGGATAGGATGGTGGATATTGATAGTACTGAGAGTATCTTCCATAGGGATTTTGTGCTCCTTGTGCCCAAGTTTGAGATTGATTTTGGAATTGGGGCCAAGGTTGATGCCAAGAATTCCAATTTGATGGGGGTTTATTATACAGCTAATCATGGAATTCTTGTGTTTGAGGTCCTTTCCAAGGCCTCCTAGAGACAAAATTGAGAGATTCTGTGGAATTTGTAGGGGTTTCTTCTTGAAACACAGCTTTAAGACCAAGAAGTGAAGGACAACTCTTGGTCTCATGTTTTTCTGAAAAAATTACACAAGTCTCTACTACTTTTGCATCCAAAGGGCACTCTCTCAAGGCATTCTTCTTTCTACATTTGGGACAAAAGACTGCTAAGGCATCAGATTCAGCGTTTTGCTTGTTTTGTAGCTTGAGGGTGTATATTTTCTCACTAAGACTCCCTAAAATTTCATATTTGAATTCATCAAGCATATGTCCTATTTCTTCCCTACTTACTGTCCCAGAAGAAGACTTACTTGCCCTTGCAAGAGCAGGGTCTCTTAGTCCTTTTACAGTTTTAGATTTCCCTCTTGAAAGGTTGATACATAATTCAGCTATTTCAGGAAATGTGAGCTGAGATATATCCCCTTTTCCCATCATATTAAGGATATCTAGCCATTCATCCCTAATTGTCTTCAACAAGAGAGCTTTCAAGGTATCTTGGTATAGGTTTTCCATTTTTTCTCTTTTGATGTTGTAGTTAAACCTCTCCAACAAATCTTCCAGGTTTTCATCCTCTTCTTGTAGCATTTTAAACACTTCCTCCTTATGGTTGAATGAAATATAGTAATCTAAATACCTCTCTAGAAATGCATGTTTCATGTCTTCCCATGTCCTAATAGAACTGTTGATCAAACTCATAAACCATTTTAATGCTGCTCCTTTCAATGTTGAAGGGAATAGTTTAATTTTTTGAGCATCTTGTAAGTAATCATAGGTTCTACATATGACTTCAAATTCAAATAGGAAGGTTTTAGGATCTTTACTTTTGAGTCCATAAAATTTTGGAAGGATGGAGGGTGAAATTTTTTTCATAGTTGCATTTTTTTTCTTCATCTACTATAGGAAACCCAAAAGAGCTTCCCATTTCCCTTCTACCTCTTTCTCTGCCTCCTTCTTCACCTCTACCTCCTTCTCCTTCTGCACCTCTACCTCCTTCTCTTCTACCTCTACCTATACCCCCTCCAAATAGTGTATGTTCTCCATTAAAGACTCCTCCTCCCCCTTCTTCTACCATGGTTGATTCTCCTGTGGAAGTGGAAAATTTTATGTCTCTAGAAGGGATTCTTGAATCTTCTTCTAGGACAGATTCAGTGGATGAAGTGGAAGGTTCTTCTGATGGAATTTCTGATCTTAAATCCTCTGGAAGTCTATGATCAGTGGAGTATGGGATGTGGGTTTGAGTTGGAGGTGTGCTGCCTGTTGGTCTTGGTGGCACAAGTGGTGTTCTAGGAATCAAGCTTCTGCTTCTTATGAATCTACCCCTTGAGTCTCTTTCTCTACGCATATCATTGTTTTTGGGAGGTAAGAAACAAGGTTACCTAGTTACACTTCCCCGGCAATGACGCCAAAATGTCTGCTCAACTTAGTGTTCCTAAATTGATGTCATAAATTGTCAACCAGGGCTAGTAAACTGTTGAAGTGAAGTGCACTATATGTGCCTAGGTATCTGCTTCCTACTTCGTTGTGTTTAGTGTTTTTCTAATGTTTTTGTTTTTTTGTTTTTATGCTAAGAGGAAAATAACTAAGTGTTTGACAAAGAGAAGTTATTGGTCACACTAAAACAGAGCAAAATTTATTCTAAACTATGTATGGCACCTAAGAACAGAAAATGCTAATTCATAGATTTCAAAACTTGACAAGAAAAATAACTCATAACATGAACTAAGTCCAATTCATTTCACTAGAAGTATGTTGGAACAACTTGAGAAAAGGATAAGTTTAATGCAATGAGGTTCTTCCAAGTAAACAACAACTTACAATTATCACAGAGAAAATCTCATCCATGGTTAGAAATTTGTTGGAACACATTCGGAAAAGATTATCTGTAACATAGTAAGGAAAACTACTCTAAATTAACTTATGACACTAAAATTAATACATTCTGCAACTCAAAATGTCACTATTAAGCCTCATTCAAGGGTTAGAAATCTTTTGGAATAGTTTTGGAAAAAGGCAAGTATGTAAAATTATGAGAAATTGCGAAACAGTCAAGACTTCAAAATGACATTACCAATTCTTGTTCCTATGATAATGATGTATTAGCATAGATTAAGAACAAGAGAATTTTGTAAATAATGAAGGCCTTTAAGTCTAATGTAACAGAACTAGAATACAACTAGCTAATAAAACTTAAAATACATTAAACAGAACTGAACTAATATGCAATTAAACTCCGAAATACTACAGCTGAACTAAAATGAAATTAATTTCTGAAATACTATAGCTCTATCTCATTCAGTGTTAGTGGTATTTTGGAACAATTCATAAGAACAAGACTGGCTGTAACATTCAATGTAAGTGATCATAAAAGATAAAGTTCAAAAAACTGCCTAAATTAGGAATGAAATAGAGGTAAATTTACTTATCTAAACAATATGCACAGAGCCTCTCGGGCAGTAGGGGCCCTCTACCACCATATTAGCACACGAATCTCCTCAATATTTCTTCATATCATGTATTAAAGTTGTTCTTCTTTCATTAAAGGAAAACACTTCCAAAAACAGAGTATTACGGTCTTGGACAACTTAACAATAAAACATCAACTGACTAACTGTCTCTCAGTTTCCCAAGTTATTATTATAAGAGAAATACATAACTTCCCTGGAGAAGAAATAGGGATAAGTGTATTTTTCAATTAAAATCAAATTAGAACTCTTGTGGAGGCCTCGTACTTTGTTGAAGACATCTGTAGAGTCCTTGTCCTGGTAGGAATCTACTTCTTAGTTTGGGTTTCCTCCACGTGCATAACCACTTGCAGATTTTTTCTCAGACTTCGTAGAGGGCAAGGAATGATGTAGGTGAGTTCTGGAATTCAACCATATGTTTTTTTCCTTTAAGTGACACCTGTAACCTATGTGAACATGAAGATAGCTACGGAATAGGCGACTAGCTACAGAATGGCTGCATTCTGTAGCTAAGTCTAGTCAAAAATTACTACAACAACAAGACCACAAAATTTTAGTAAGTCAGTTATTGTATGCATTCCTAAAGTGACTTTAATCAATCCTATTGATCTTTTAAGCCTATAACTGATAAAGGACAAAGGAAATGAAGTGAAATTTGGTGAAAGAAGAGGACATCTTTGGGGCTCAACAACGACAATGGGAGACAGAAAAATGTTATCAGTTATAGACTCTCAGATTCCCCAGCGGAGTCACCATTATGTTGGTGACAAAAATGGGAGACAGAAAAATGTTATCAGTTATAGACTCTCAGATTCCCCAGTGGAGTCGCCATTATGTTGGTGATGACAATGGGAGATAGACAAATGTTATCAGTTATAGACTCTCAGATTCCCCAGCGGAGTCGCCATTATGTTGGGGTTCCCATGTTTTGGCCAGATTGGCAAGACCAAAAGATGAGACAACATCAAAACCACTTTCAGACCCTAGGATCTAGCCCTCCTGGGTCTAGAGAGGGATCTCTCTACATAAGCAAAGGTTTTATGTCTTTGAAGCTCAAAGTTAAGATATTAGGCTAGTTATAGTCACGGGGTTTGTTTGTTTGATTTTTGTTTGGTTGTTGGGAATCAGGAAAGAAGGGTTCAATATAAGACAAGGATGAGCAAAGAGGATTTTAGGCAAAGGAGAGAAAGATTCATTGAACATTCAAGACCATTGGGAAATGGAGTGAGGAAATGGTTTACTTGCTATTCAATATGCAGGCTTTCAGTTGGGCTAGTCATCTAAAGCATTGGATCTTAAAGATGATAGTGTGGCATTAAATGGTAAGGGAGAAGGTGAAATCAAGAAAACCTCCAAGGTGGCCTTCAGGAATCAGATATAGGGACAGGACATGCCATTGGACAACCTGTGATCCAAGACCTAGAAGGTTAACTCTTCAGACAAGGAAACACTAAAGATTTAAACACAAAGGTGAAAACCTGAGATGAGAGAGAGACTTTGAACTCTCAATGCTTTGGCATCTAGCTCAAGGGAACTTAGAAAGGTTCAATAGATTGAATAGGATCCTAGTGAGGTAGAGACATATTTCTAGACTCCCAGTATCCCAATTCATTCAATTGAAGCCTTAACAAGAACATCTAAGAACATACTCATTAATTCACACATCAGCTAGCAGTATATTTGACCACTACAGTGGTTAAATTAGCTTGAAATCAATCCTCAAACAACACATACGGCAGAAAAAATTGAAGGCAAGGAGAGCAGAAATATAGGGTACCTATCAAGGGTAAATCCTATGCCAGATTTCTGATGTGTGGCAGAAGAAATGAAATGTAATGAACTAAAAAGGAAAACATAGAGAGAGATAGAAAAACATCACCACTGCTTTAAATCAGGATCCAAAGAAATATGCTTGTCATATTAAAGAGCAACACCAGTCAAGTAAAACATTACCAATAGCTTGGTATTCAGTCTGAAAACATCTTCCTCAGCCTATCTTACAACTTTACACAGAGAACATGTCTCAAGAGAAACAACTTGCAATTCACAGATAGCCGATCAACAACCTTTACAATGAGTTCCTTCATGAATTTTATAGCCGAAGGAGAGACAAAGGAGGTAAATGGAAAACTAAATGTAGCATTAAAACTTAGAAGAGAAAGAGGGCCGAGACCCCATTCTATTTTAAATTTTGGGCATTTATCTCTGGTACTCTTTGGATGAAAGAGTGGTCTTCGTCAGGTTGCAATTTACTCCAGGTATGTCTTTGACGTACTTGCTGTAATACCTCTACAATACTCTGGTGAACAGAACAAAAACAGATCAATGACTCAGGTCTGCCATACTGTGTAAAAAATTCTTCTGATAGCATAGGATTGTTGTTAGGGTAGAGATATCCTCAGGAACATGGTATAGAAAGAAAACAACATGGGCACTTCATCCTTTCATGGGTAGGAACCTTCTGCTAATGGTGTCATTGATATATATCGTTTTGTGTGCCCTAGGCATTCTGTGTGATTTCATGAGGTCTCCAGTTTGATATTTTGTCTTTAATTATTGAGTTAAGGCTCACAATCTTCAATTACCGACCTTACATTCTCTGATCTTTCACTGACACTCATTGCCGCTCCATTAATGTCTCTGACTTTGCAAAATTCGAGTTTTAATGGTGTTGGGGAGGTTTGATAGTGTCAAGCACCGTACATTGATGAAATATTTGCTGTTGAATCCTTCCCAAACATTTTCCTACAATATTAGCCTCGGGAAATGGCATTCTCTGCGCTCTATGTCACTGGAACAGGGACCATAAATCATGGCATTTTTCGCCCGGCTGTAATCCTGCAAAACACACAAAATCGTTAAGAAATCCATGCATGGGGTGGGTGGACGTAATGGAGGACTGGAGGACAGTTGGTGGAACTGTGGAGATGCATTTGGAAGAAGACAGGAGAGGGATTTTTAAGGTAAAACATTAAAATTTGACCTTCGAATGAAATATATAGGGGATAGATGAAAATGCGATGAAAACACGTGAAAAGGTGACGTGGCAGGACCGGGTCAATGGCGGGGTGTAAATTAAATTCAGACTGTCCGATATCAGGAGAAGATCGATGGTGGAAAACGCATCAAAGGGCGATGGATGGTGGGCCAGAGGTCCTATTTGCCTAAGGCTAACTCCCGAGCATCTTCGTGGTGCGATCACCATTGGATGGAGAACTTCAAATCGGACGGTGTACACACATATCGCGCTGGGTCCACGGTAGAACGTTAATGCGTGATGGGGGGCAGTTTTTCAATAGTGTGTAGATCCACACATCATGCGGTGAATGGCATCACTCTGAAATGAAAAATACAGCCCGCCCTCCAAAGGCGGTGCAATGGAAACCCGTGGTTTTGAACAGTGCTTTGGCGTAGGGGCCATCGAGGCGGGTGAAAAATGGATCGTCGATCTGCGGATCAGATCGACAGTGGATATGCGATCAGAGGGGTGAACGGGGGGGGCCACAGACGCTATGGAGTTTTCAAAGACCGTCCGACCTGTACAGATTGACAGTTGACCGTGCTCTCGATATCCAAATGCAATAAGCGCTTTCCGAGCTAGCGCTTCGTTCTAGCGCCCAGGTCACGTGGGGAAATGGTTTATGGGGCAGAGTCGAAAGGGGCTAAACCTAAAATGTGAAGAATATGGGTTTTTTGGCCCATTTTCAATGGAATTTAAGGCCAAAAGGGATAACAATAGAGGGAAAAAGGGGCTATTTGACCAAACAAAGGGTATTTGTGAGGCTTAAACAGGGTTTTGGGAGGATTTAGAGGGTTAATGAGGAAAATTTAAAAGGGGAAAAAGGAGGGTGGAAAGTGGGGTTTAGTGGGAATAAAATAGGAGTAAACGGAGGCTTAATGGAGATGAAATAGAAGGGAAAAGGAGGCCTTTGGGAATTCTTCACAAACAAAGAGGCTTTAAAATGGGAATCAATAGAGGGGACTTTATCAAAGGACAAAAGGCACAAGGAGGCTTCAAGGATGATGATTCTTCAGAGGAAATGCATTCCTTGAAGGCTCAGAAACATTTATCCCCCTGTTTGCTTGTCAAAAATTTATAGGGGGCTAACAGGAAAAAAAAATCGGTCGAATCGGAGCTTAAATGAGGGAGATATCATCGATTTAAAATTAGCTCTTTTGTTAGAAACTTTTGCAACGGCGGGACAATTGCAATGTGCACGAGCCAAGAATCTACATGCACTGAGGTACAAGATGCATGCAAAGCTTTGAGGAGAAAAGCAGAGGTTAGTGACTTGGTGGTTGATAGGGAGCCTCTCAACGTGGAGCATGAGAAGCAGTCTCAGAAGGTTGTGGAGCAGCCACAACTGGAGATGCAGAAGAATCTTTATAGATTTGATGTAGATGGGATTTCTACGGAGCTTCCTACTATTGGGAAGTGTAAGAAACACATGAAATTGAAGCTTGAGAGGGAGCAGGATTTGCATGTAGGTAAGAGTGAACCTCGGGATGTGGATCAGCCACAAGATGAGGATCATGGAGTAGGAGCAACCACTCATGCAAAGAAATTTCGTGCCAGATGGGCAGAGGGAGTGCATACAGCTATAACACTAGGTGAGAGGTGGGGCGACATGCATGAGTAATCCCAAGAGGATATTTCTAGGCAGGATTCATGGAGATGGTGTGGATCTCATTTATTGAACCTGGCTACGAGGTGCCCATAGAGCAACAGTAGTGTGATCAGTTGGATTGATGTAGGAAAATGAAAGTGACAGTGTCGGATACTGGAGCACGGATCAGAGTTGACAGCAAGTGCAGAGTTCAACAGCACAGTGGTTCCTAAAGACATGTGTTGTAGCTAAGTAGAAGTTGAAGACTTTGATGATAGATGCATCAGACTGATTGAGTTGTTTGGAGCCTATTCACTTTTAGAAGAGTTGCAAAGCAGATGCATGGAGTTGCATGGTGCTTGTGAAGGTTGTAGGGCAAATTCATGGAGTTGCATGTCGCATGCAAAGATAGTCCTTTCTTGTTGAGAGGGAGTGTTGAATATTGCAACAAGAAACAGTAAAGGAGGCATCCTGAAACATCATTCTTGATCCTAGTTGGAAAATAATCACCTAAACTAGGTGGGGCCCGCAGGCTATTTTTGGCGCAAAGTCTATTTTTAGACTATGTCTATTTTTAGACATGTCAATCATATGCTATGAGTTGCGGGATGCTATTTGTGGATGGTTGGTCAAGTTGGAAAAATATATGGACTTCTATTTTTAGACATATTGGGCGGAATCTATTATTAGATTGCCAGTCTAAAAATAGATATGTCGATTATTATTAGCTCTTAATAATATTTGGAATATAAAAATTATCTTCTTCTCTTGGAGCACTTCAGTTAAGTGCATAGATGTGGCACAGGAGATGACAGAAGGAATTACATTATTCCTAAGGGTTAAGTGGAGCTATTGCATGGATACTTCAGTTAGAACTCATGTGAGAGAGTTTGGTGGAGTTGACTAAGGAAGTTAATGGAGTTGTGTTCAGTTTAACTGAGTTAAACATAGTTGAGCTAGTTGTATCTAGTCTAACTGATTGATACACTAGTGAGAGTGGTGTGAATTAATTATTAATTAATTCACTAATTATAAACCCATTATTCAACTAAATAATACATCCGTTAAATACAGTGCATGGACAGTTTCAGTGGAGACCAATGGAGAGGTAGGTGAAAGAGCAGTGTGACTATCAATTGTGACTATAGTGTTGCATGATTTGCAACACACAGTGGTTGGAGATTCCAATGAGGATTGAGTGGTCAATATAGGATGGATTTGAGTTCAATCAAATCCATTCTTTAGCAGTGATTGCATAGTAGAGGCACGCGAAAGGCTGGCAAAGATTGGTGCATGGATTTGCAAGATCGAGGCCTGATTAGTGTGTTTTGCAATTGTTGATTAAATTTCTACAAGAATTATAGTGGAAGCATTCTTTATTGTGCATGAAGTTAAAATAGTGTGTGATCAGGAGAATCTTGGACATATGCATGCGTAGTGCATATAATTTCTACATGGTATCAGAGTTGTGTTATAGATTTTCTACATGGAAGGACAGTAGGAATTTTTGGGTGCACGAGTTTGCAGAGAATATTTGAAAATTTTAGTGAAATTTTTTCAGAAACGAATAGCATATTTGGTTTCCTTGTGAAAAAATACCCAAATTTAAAAAACAAATCGGTTGAATCGGAGCTCAAATGAGGGAGATATCATCGATTTAAAATTAACTCTTTTGTTAGAAATTTTTGCGACGGTGGGACAATTGCAATGTGCGCGAGCCAAGAATCTGCATGCACTGAGGTACAAGATGCATGCAAAGTTTTGAGGAGCAAAGCAGAGGTTAGTGACTTGGTGGTTGAGAGGGAGCCTCTCAAAATGCAGCTTGAGAAGCAGTCTCAGAAGGTTGTGGAGTAGCCACAACTGGAAATGCAGAAGAATCTTTATAGATTTGATGTAGATGGGATTTCTATGGAGCTTCCTACTATTGGGAAGTGTAAGAAAGACATGCAATTGAAGCTTGAGAGGGAGAAGGATTTTCATGTAGGTAAGAGTGAACCTTGGGATGTGGAGCAGCCACAAGATGAGGATCATGGAGTAGGAGCAACCACTCATGCAGAGAAATTTCGTGCCAGATGGGAATTAGAGGGAGTGCATGCAGCTATACCACCAGGTGAGAGGTGGGGCGACATGCATGAGTAATCCCAAGAGGATATTTCTGGGCAAGATTCATGGAGATGGTGTGGATCTCATGAATTGAACCTGGCTACGAGGTTCCCATAGAGTATCAGTAGCGTGATCAGTTGGATTGATGCAGGCAGATCAAAGTGACAATGTCAGATACTGGAGCGCGGATCAGAGTTGACAGCAAGTGTAGAGTGCATGGGTGCAGAGTTCAACAATGCAGTGTTTCCTGAAGACATGTGAAGTAGCTAAGAAGAAGTCGAAGACTTTGATGATAGATGCATCAGACTGATTGAGTTGTTTGGAGCCTATTCAGTTTCAGAAGAGTTGCAGAGCAAATGCATGGAGTTGCATGGCGCTTGTGAAGGTTGCAGGGCGAATGCATGGAGTTGCAAGTCGCAGCCCACAAAACGATCTTTCTTTTTTAGGGATTAATTTTTGAATATTACTGACAAGAAATCAGTCAGAGGCATCTGAAACATCATTCACGATCCTAGTTGGAAAGGAAAATATCACCTAAACTAGGTGGGGCCGCAGGAGGCTATTTTTAGCGCAAAGTCTATTTTTAGACTATGTCTATTTTTAGACATGCATAGATCATATTCTATGGTCGCCAGGATGTTATTTGTGGATGGTTGGTCAAGTTGGAAAAATAAGATGGACTATTTTTAGACATATTAGGCGGAATCTATTTTTTGGGTGCAGGTCTAAAAATAGATATGTCGAATATTATTAGCTCTTAATAATATTTGGACTATAAACATTATATTATTCTCTTGGAGCACTTCAGTTAAGTACATAGATGTGGCACAGGAGCTGACAAAAGGAATTACACTATTCCTAGGTTTTAGTGGAGCTCTTGCATGGTTGACTTCAGTTAGAACTCATGTGACAGAGTTTGGTGGAGTTGATGAGACAGTTAATGGAGTTGTGTTCAGTTTAACTTAGTTGAGCTAGTTGTATCTAGTCTAACTGATTGATACAATTAGTGAGAGTGGTGTGAATTAATTATTAATTAATTCACTAATTATAAACTCATTAATCAACTAAAGAATACATCAGTTAACTACAGTGCATGGACAGTTTCAGTGGAGACCAGTGGAGAGGTAGGTGAAAGAGCAGTGTGACTATCAGTTGTGACTATAGTGTTGCATGATTTTCAACACACAGTGGTTGGAGATGCCAATGAAGATTGCGTGGTCAATATAGGATGGATTCGAGTTCAATCAAAGCCATTCTTCGACAATGATTGCGCAGTAGAGGCAGGCTAAAGGCTGGCAAAGATCGGTGCATGGATTTGCAAGATCAGGGCCTGATTAGTGTGTTTTGCAATTGTTGATTAAATTTTCGAAAGAATTATAGTGGAAGGATTCTCTATTGTGCATGAAGTTAAAATAGTGTGTGATCAGGATAATCTTGGACATATGCTTGCGTAATGCATATAATTTCTACACATTGGACCCCACTACAAGCTTCACCCACACTAATATGGGCCATACACCATCACCAAGGTCATAGGGGAAAATTCCTTTGATCTTAGTATTCCACCATTCCTTGATTTGTACCTAGTGTTCAATGCAGACCACCTTTGGCCCTACTGTCCACCATTATTGGACACATCCGACATTGCAGAACAACTCACACTAACAGAGTTAAACCATAATGCATGGAACAAGCCAAAAATGATCGGATCATGGACACATAGATCAAGAATGCTTGTCAGCAGACGATCCAGCTATATCAATTTGTCAAAGCAAGCCAACTCCTTCACGAGGGAAAGTGGTTCAGCAGGGACCAGGTTCAAAAAAAAATTCCTCACCTCATGGAGGCTCTGTACGTAATGGGGACCATTGATTCCTAATTAGGGAGGAATGATATAGGTCAATATTGGTGGCCACCCACCTATTCCACCTATACCTCCATTTAGTTTTATCAATTTCCTTCTTTATAGCAACATTTACTATTTTTAGCGGTTTTTTGGATCTTGAACTTTTGGAGCAGTTTTGACCCCCTGTTGAGCAGGAAAATCCCCTCTGTGGACAGAGGCGATCCCTCTAGCCCTAGGGTGGGTCTAGAAATAAGGGAACACATTGACTTCCTAAATTCCTAGCTTATAAATGATATATGGACTGGAACAGATATCCTACCTCGGTCCAATTATTTTGTAATATCCCAAAAGTGAAAATGCAGTAATACTGAAACACAATATAAGAATTGTAGCTAAGTAAAAAAAAAATCTAAAGAAAACATCATAATATTAAGATAATTTGAGCCTTTTTATTCATAGGAGAATATTCAGCTACATAATGTACAAAAGGTGAGTGGATCTAGCCAAGGAGATGGCCTAGAATCACCCTGTAAACATTCTACAACTAGCATGGCGTAACTGGTGAGCTTACAGGAAGAAATATTGTGTTTTCCCTTCTTTTTTTTATGTACATTAAGCTGATACAAAAAGAAAATGTTGATATATGGAGATCAGGAGCTCTGATGATGCCAATATTGAAGATCTGGCCAATGTGATGGGAACCCAAGATAACCCAGAAAGGATTTTCGAAATCTACAACTTTGGAAAATCACCCTCCTAGGGTTTGATCCTCTAACTATTGGGTTATGCAGATCTAAAGCTAGATCTGATCCAAATATGGCTGAAATATGTTCTACAAGCATATCTAAGCTTTGAGGGTTGATCGCTCCTTCACATATGCAAGCTAGGGTCTTGAGATCTTGCCTCCTCTTCTTCCTCCTTCAAGTTGCAGAAAAATGAATATGTAGTTTCTACAGAAACTGTGTTGTACAAGAGGGAGATGATCTATTCCTGCTAAAACATGATGCAATAAACTACAGTCTGATGGAAATTGTGATGGCAAGGTGAGGGGATGATCCCTCACGGGATTACTAGCTACAATACTGGTAACTTCCTTCCTCCTTTGGATCTGCACTGATGGATTGCGCAATCCTTGATGGGACTGTTGCTGATAGGAGGTCAATAATTTTTGGCCTGATACCAGATCTGAAATGAAGCCTCAGGAATTTTGATCTTCAAGCCCAAGGTGATAGGAATAATCCTACACCGGTTCTTCAGCTGAAATACTGAAGACAACCTCCACCCCCCAAACTGATCTTCAGAAATTGTGTAATTATTGAAGGTTGATGTTTTGCAAAGAATGGAAATGATGTGTGGCACCAATTCCTGATGAAAAATGAATTAAAACCCTTTTCCAATATCTACTCAATGAAAGAGGTGGGATTCCCAACCAGGAACACCCAGTTCTAAACAACACTTGAAATCTTAGCTAAACAACCCAAGAAAGCATGGAATGTCTAATGAAAATTCCATATCTAAACAGAAATTTTCATGAATAATCAAAAGCATGTCTCCATTTTTGCCTTCGTCTCCTTTATATAGTTTATGAGCCTTCCCATGCCTTGACCTGCCTCTAAACTGCATTGTGCATGTGGACATAATCCTCCAAGTTTTACTGTGTTGTGTCTCCAAGTCCTCCAACTTGTCTAGATGCAATGTGCACCTTCTCCATCATGTGTGCATTAATTGCACTACTTCCTCCATCACTTCATCATTAATTCTCTATGATCTTACATTAGATGCCCTCCATGATCTTAGTTGATTGCTTCAACCTCCATGATCTATCTCATTAATGAGACATGATCTCCACTCCATTCACATTAGTAGTTGCTCCACTACTCCATTATGTAGACCTAGGCTTAATCAGTTCACATTCACACATAAAAAGTGGATATTTATTCATATTAAGGATTATGGGTCCCTCCACCCTTTTATTTACTTAATTCATTGAGAAAATTAAGAACTCTAATATTCCAAATATCATGTGAAAATTTGGGAATATTACAGTCCTCCCCAGAAAAATGTTGCTTGTCCTCAAGAAACTGCAAAATTAGATGCAAAGCCATCTATTTCCCTCCAAATGGAATCCACATAAGGAAGGCCTCCTCCATTTGTTGCAATGTGTTATGCATGTTTGGTTCTAAATTTGTCTTTCAAAAGTGCATAGAATGACCTCCAACTGTATGGTTAGATGTCCTCCTTTCATCATGAAGTACCAAGTGACAACCATATGATGTCCAAAATCATCATCAATACATGAGATACATAAAATAAAGTGGTTCTTTCCACAAATAAAAAGCTCCATCTCACAATACATCTCTTCATCCCATGCTTTATAAATTAGAGTGAGCATTTACATGCCTTCATTATTAGCCTTGTTGGCCTTGTTGGTTCCAAGCATCATTCCAACATTATGCAAAACAATAAATAGAGACATATGGGTAGAGAAAAGTGTCAAACCATATTCTTCCAATAGTAGCCACCGGAGTAGGGCCTCTTGCTACCATCCTCCATTTCCTCCATGTAAGATAGACAAGCCAAACTCCCCCAGAAGCAACCAAAGCAACAAGAGATATTGTTGCTTTCTCTCCTCCTCATGTGAATCTTGGAATAAAAACATACTGATAGACATGTGGAATGTCACATCAGCCCAATACAAGAAAACATCATTAATACACATCATGAGAGCATCATGCCAAGTTCTACCCAATACAAAACACATAGACATAGGAGATGTCATGTGATGGCCAAAATTTCTCAAGGGAAACCAAAATGAACATGCCTTCTTTTGTTGCGTTCCATCATTGATACATAAAGCATGAATCATAAAAATATGAGCTATTGGGTGGTAACCATACTCACCCAAGAGCAGCCAGCACAGCCATGCCTCCTTCTTCATTTCATGAGTGTTTTTCAAGGCATGGTCAAAGAATTAGGAGCCTTTGGGTAGTAACCAAACTCACCAAAGAGAAACTAGTGTAACCAAGCTTCTTTCTGGCCCATGTCATATATATGCAAGTGGTCATGCAACCCATTGCTTATCATTCTCACCCACTCATCCCAATGTGGATGATGAATGATGTACTGCATAAACATGGTATCCTCCCTTTGTAGAATACCATCCTCCCAAAACTGATGAAGAACTTTTCACTCCATGAAATATTGAAGTGTACCTCCAATGAGATCTCTTAATGAGACCTTCTTCTCATCAATGGCCTTCCAAAACCAATGAGGTTCTGGATCTACTACAGGTAGAATTTTCTCTTTGAGTTGAGAGAATCTCATTGAGAAAGTGTCATCGAGAAAGGAGAAAAGATCCCTCGTCTCAAGATGTCTACCATTTATCATCTTTACCTCCATTGCTTCATGAGTGAAGCTACCTCCAGAATGCTCCAAGAATAATGGGGCCTCTTCATTATCACCGCTACTAAGTGACAGCGATGTAGATTTGCATGGTAATACATATGCTATCTCAAAGCAAGGCATAATACTGATCTCATAACCAGTCATTGTACATAGGATCATGCTCGTCCCATTTTCTGAAACTCTACACTTCAACTCAAAGGGTTGAATGCAACTCAACAATGATGAACTGGGATAGCTCTTCATCTCCTCCTTTATTAGATCAAGGGTCCTCTGCATTGTGATATGTTGCTGCTTCAAATTAGCATTTTGTTCTAACCCTTGGTTATGCATTGGCCCTGATGGAATGTCCCCATAAGTTTCAATAGGATCTACTGAAACAATATGTGATGAAAGTGCATGCATACCTTGGATCAACTGATGTGTGGGAACCTCTTTCCAGAACACAAAAGTTCCTCCAACTGGGACAATAGTATCTCCAACTGCTAGTAAGAATGATGGTTGTTCTTCTACCAATGTACTAGTGCTAGAATCTTCCTCCTCTTCCTCATGCATTTCCTGAATCATGCATTGGACTCTATCTATCAAGAGCTCAATACTATCTTGCAAAGTTACAAGTGTCTCTTCTTCGGATGCAGGTACTTTTGCAGCTGGCATTGAATGTAGTGACCCCTTGTCCAAAGTGACAAGAATGAAATCCTCCTTTGTTTCCTTAGGCAGTGTCTCTTTGTGACACATCTCTGGTTTTCTCACATCAAACTTCTTTCTTAACTTGTGAAAGAAATCTGAATATTTAGTCACCTTTGCATGCTCCATGTGACCAAACCACCAGTCATTTGCTTCACCTAGAAGATGAAGTGATGCAATTTGGATAGCCTCTTTTTCAGCCACAGGATGTAGCATGAAAAATGTATCTAACTATTTCCTCCAAGCCTTAACAGTGCTTGAGGAAGATCCATCAAATGTAGGCAAATAAAATATATTGTGCCTCTTTCTTCTATTACGGCTATAGGATCTTCTTTCTTCTTTGAGTTCGAAGAATTCATGGAGAGTTAGACTCTCTTTGAATGCTCTAGACTGTGCTTTTTACTCTTCAAGATATAGACTGAGAGTCTCATGAGTCTCAAGTTCTTTCCTTTCTTCATTTCTACACCATTCACCTTCTTCAAAGATAGTAGGCATTATAGATCTATGATTCTCCAGTCTTCTTTGTTGCTGATGGGAAGTGCTTGGACCTTCCTCATCAAATCTTCTTCTTGGATCTTGCTTTTTCCTTTCTCTCTTCATTTTTTTTACCTATTTGGAGAGATCTTGCATGGATCTAAAGAGATGAGTGGCAAGAATATAGTCCTCCTTCATGATAGATCTCATCTATCTGCTTCTTCTTTTGATGCAAAAGATGAAGTGTCCATAAGCTGAGCCAAAGATCATGCTCTGATACCACTGTAATATCCCAAAAGGGAGAATGCAATAATACTGAAACATAATATAAGAACTACAACTAAGTAAGAAATAAATCTAAAGAAAACATCAAAATATATAGAGAATTCAAGCCTTTTTATTTATAGGATAATATTCAGTTACACAATGTACAAAATTTGAGTGGATCTAGCCAAGGAGATAGCCTAGAATCACCCTTCAAACATTCTACAACTAGCACTGCGTAGCTGGTGAGCTTACAGGAAGCAATACTATATTGTCTCTTTTGTTTCTGATGTACATGAAGATGTTGCAAAAGTAAATACAGATCTATGGATCTCGAGAGCTCTGATGATTCCAAGATTCAAGATCTAGCCAATGTGATGGGAACCCAAGATAACCCAAAAAGGATTTTCCAGATCTACAAATTTGGAAAATCACCCTCCTAGGGTTTGATCCTTTGATTGTTGGGTTATGCAGATCTAAATCTAGATCTAATCCAAATATTCCTGCAATATGTTCTACAAGAAGATCTAAGCTTTGAAGGCTAATCCCTCCTTCACATCTACAAGCTATGGGCTTGAGATCTTGCCTCCTCTTCTTCCTCCTTCAAGTTGTAGTAACAAAATATGAATATGCTATAGAAATTGTGCTATAAAAGAGGGAAAGGCTCTATGCCTACTAAAATATGTTGCAATAAACTCGAGGCTGATGGAAATGGTGATGGAAAGGTGAGTGGATGATCCCTCACAGGACTACTAGCTAAAATACTAGTAACTTCCTTTCTCCTTTGGATCTGCGATGATGGATTGTGCAATTCATCATGGGAATGCTGCTGATAGGAGGTAAATAATTTTTGGCCTGATGCTAGATCTTAAATTAAGCCCTAGGAATGCTGATATTCAAGCCCAAGGTGATAGGAATAATCCTACACCAACTCTCCAGCTGAAATACTGAAGACAACCTCCACCTCCCAAACTGATCTTCAGAAATTGCATAAATCCTGAAGGTAGATGTTCTGCATAGAATGGAAATGATGTGTGGCACCAATGCCTGATGAAGAATGAATTACAACCCTCTTCTAATAGCTACTCAATGAAAGAGGTGGGATTCCCAACCAAGAACACCCAGTGCTAAACAACACTTGCAATCTTAGCTAAACAGCCCAAGAAATTATGGAATGTCAAATGACAATTCCAAATCTAAACAGAAATTTTCATGAATAATCAAAAGCATGCCTCCATTGTTGCCTTCATATCCTTTATATAGTTTATGAACCTTCCCATGCCTTGGCCCATCTCTAAACTGCGTTGTGCATGTGGACATAATCCTCCAAGTTTGACTGTGTTATCTCTCCAAGTCCTCCATCATGTCTAGATGTAATGTGCACCCTCTCCATCATGTGTGCATTAATTGCACTACTTCCTCCATCACTTCATCATGAATTCTCTATGAACTTACATTAGATGCCCTTCATGATCTCAGTTGACTGCTTCAACCTCCATGATCTATCTCATTAATGAGACATGATCTCCACTCCATTCACATTAATAGTTTCTCCACTTCCCCATTATCTAGATCTAGGCTTCATCAATCCACATTCACACATAAAAAGTGGATATTTATTCATCTTGAGGATTATGGGTCCCTCCACCCTTTTATTTACTTAATTCATTAAGAAAATTAAGTACTCTAATATTCCAAATATCATGTGAAAATTTGGGAATATTACATTTTTTTTTTGTGGCACGCGACAACGATCCTTCAATCATTGTCTTCACACCTTGCGCTCCTTGTTGGTGACGATTTTCATGCACCTTCACAAATATCAAACAAACGATGACAACATACAAGCATATACATTCATATACAACTATTCAACTAGTCAAGGAGAGCTAAACACTTTGAATATAAATGGAAACAAAGTTGGAACTAGAGACCAGTCATGTATTATTGATATATGAAAAAGAAATTTACAACCTTATGCTTTGAGATTGCAGATCTCCTTCGACGGGTTCAGTTGGGTGCATCTCAAGCATTCGTTTAGCATTTGACTCAATGAGGCAATGGGCTTAAACTCTCTATCAACAATGGATTCTTCTCTACTTTCTTCAACACACCAGCTGTACTAATGATTATTTAGCTAGCTAAATAAATGTGAGGAGTAAGAATTTATAGGAGAGGAGGAGGAGGTTTTGGATTCCACATAAGGTGGATGAGAGTTCTATCCCTTTGTTAAATTGCACATTTGTAGGAACTAATGGGCTAAAGGGAGAAACTATACTTGATTCAATAAAAAAAACCATGATGACTCTGCTCATGAAGCTATTAAGCATGGAAGCTTCATTTATATTTTAAAAAAATTTCCAAAAGAAGCTCGGCGTGGGTGCCCTTCTGAGACAGAGCGTCAAAGGGCGCGAGGCCTAGTGTTAATTTATTTATGGGCGCGAGGCCATAACTGCCTACCAGCGTCGACCCAAAAACATAGGTTTTTGAAGGCCTGCTTGAGGAATATCAACAGAGATTATGTTATTGTCATGCCAAGGGATGCAATGACATTTAAGGAAATGTATGACAGTACACATGGGTCACTAAAATGGTCCTCCAATGTTCGAGATGGGGATTGCAGGGACGGTGAAAAAATATTGTGTAATATATGCCCCCTAAATTATGAAGTCTCAAAGAGAGGGAGGCGTGAAATGATTTAGGAGAACATGCCCAAACCAAAACGCTACCATCGGAAGACCTACAAGAACAAGTAAAACTGATATCTCCGATACATGAATATGTGGTATGGGCACAACCATCCATAATAGAGAACATAGAATAAGATCCAATGTATGGACACAACCATCTAGTAAGAAGGATCATCAAATAGACTCAGGTATGGTCGCATCCATCCAATCAAAAGGGTCATGCATATAACCATGATAAACCAAATCGTCATGTAGCCTGGATTTTATCAGAAAAAACCCAGGGTCTTGCGATCCATCTCTACCCGAACAAGTACAAATTCAAGCATGCGAATGAATGAGCTAAAGTCAAACATGCAAGAAAATCACCTGATTTCCAACCAATGATGAATGATGTTAACAGGCGTGAGATAGACCACCAATAATGACAATGGTTCTCAAGGTACTGCTAGTACAATCCATGAAATGTGAAAAATGAGCTATAGTCGAACAACCACGAAATAGATCGATCGAAGGCCAATGATGAGAACCTGTCATCAAATATGAAGAAATTTCCATTGAGGCATGTAATCTCTAAGGTACTTGATAGCGAGGCCGCCCTTGACCCCAGTTTACCTTGGTCCCAATCCTCAATTGTGTGTAAATGCACCCAATATTTCTCGTGCCAATCAACTCCACATCCGGGAAACCTCACACTTCCCTTATTCTATGTTGGCAAATTCAAACAAATAATTCTGGGATATTTTAATATCTCAATTCAGAGAATTGAGATATTAATTCGACACTCCTCTATAGTTATAACCAAAATAATAAGGCTTCCACACCATGTGTATTAAACCCTTGGTCTTTTAACTACGCGCCTAATCACAATTCTTGTGGCCCCCACTTCACATATTCAAACATTATACACACACCATAATATCTCAATGTATATAATATATGCAATTCGTTCACACAAATAACCCGACATTCGTAAGGATTGACCGCCAGATATATATACGATTAACCTTGTCATATAACCCTCGGCAGGTACATATTTAAACTCTATTGTATTCAATCAAATATTAAGACCCATGGTGATATGTAATATGTTTACGAATTTCAACTTTATCGTTGAACCTTATATTAACAACCTGAATTCATTACATATATCTCCGCCCTGGCCCACAATACAATCGCGGAATGCATACACCGTACCTTTAATTAAACTTCATGCAAATCCTACGAGCAATCACCGTTATATATCGAGCCTCCAGATCAACGGTATATATCAATATCGCTCAGCGTCCTGATATGAACTTTAACCAACCAATAAAATGCGCATTCATACCTCGGTTATCATCCGCGTCTCTTCATCGAGCGATCACCATCCGATAGCTTCCCTCCAGATCGACGACTGGTATCGATATCGCTCGGCGTCTTGGTACGAAATTTAACGCGCGATGGTGCACAGCAACAACGGTTTTCCGTGGTTCCTCCTTGCCATGTGTCGAACACTCTATGGAATCACTCCCCAACCAGGAATTACCACTTATCGATGATGGGTGGTGCGATGAAAACCACCGTCCAGCTCCAAACCGCTTTCATTGTTCCTCCGGTCACAGTTCCGCTTCTCCATGCTAGGTTCCGCTCAAATCATCAACGCGCTATTTCGTTGCGCTCAAATTCCTCCGCCTTCCACTTGTGGTTCCGATTTATATACCCGCTCCGTTCAATGAGGAGTCAATACTTAACACAGGCCATTGCCGAAGTTCAACACACCTAAATGGACTGGTTACCCTTTCGATCTCGGCCGGTCTTCTACGAGGTTATTATCTGTCCTTCTATACAAGGATTCCTATTATGGATTTTACAGAGGTCTATCACTCTGCTCGTATCCTTACTAATGGGATTCAGTCTTCAATTACATAGAAATAAATCATACACAGGATTTCCTTTATCCTCCATCAGGATGCATACACATGTTCACACAGAACTTATTCAACAAAGCGTATATACACTCACGCATGAATTAAATCCACAAGACAAAAATATACTGAACCATTTCTTATTTACACAATGGATTGATTTACAATTACTAGCTGGCCAGATCTTCAATCTGATGGCCTTCTTCCCCCATGCAGCTCTCTGTAGGTACAGGCAAGTCTATGTGTAGGTCTGTGCAGGTCTCTGCAGCCCTCTCGACCCTATCACAGAGGTTTATTTTTATACAATTACATTTAATCGCTTCAATTTCCTTGATGACTCACAAACCCTTCAATTCCTATAGTTACAATTTAAACTAACGCTATGACAGACTAAAATGGACTATCGCTTCCTATGCCCACTAATCATTCGGGTAGTTACATTTCTCCCTCTAATTGACTAAAATTACTCAACTATGGATATTTACATAGGGAAACAAAACATGAGACCCCCCTTATGTTTATTTATGTACAAAAAAGTGTCTTGGGCCTAATGCCCCTGCATCAGTACTAGAAGGGAGTCTCTAGGTCATCTTCCTGGATAATGAGCTGAAGTCGACAGGAAGTGACTGGGAAAAGGAGGGCCATAATGTTTCCCACATCATCGACACAAGATAGAGGAATAAGATTATAGTGAATCAAGACTAAATAGAGGATCAGGGGTTGAAAACTACATAAGTAACTTCTCTTCAATATATTGGCGACACGAATCTGGAATTTGGAAGTATTTTACATCAAGGGATCTGAGGTCATGGTGACGTGGAAAAGAGTAGATGAGAGGTCGAAACAGATAACCCAAACCCATGGAGGAAAAATGACGAATGTGGTATTTCCCTAACCTGACACAAACTGCAGACAAGTGTCATGTTCAAGAGTGACATATTGCCGACACGGCTGAGAACTGGTTCCATTTTCCCCCACCATTTCTAGTGAGTACCCCAATTATTTTTGGAAACAAGCTTGAATGGGATATAATATTCTTTTCATGTAAGTTTTTCCTTCAGACAAATCCATCCTAGTACATTTTACAAGCCTTAGGAAGGAGGAACTCGGTAACGTCATAGTGATCATTTCCGATGTCATTTAGTTTTAATGAGTCTAACAAAGGAAGAACTCAGTGTCTTGTCATGTTTAGAGAGTTTGAAAAGAAGCGGAAAAGAAAACTCTAGCAGGTCCCTTTTCGAGGGTAGTCTCATAGATCCGAAAAGGTAGAAAAAAATATCTGAGAGAACCCCCTAGCCATGTTTGAATAAGGTATTCATTTTTTGTAAACAATCTATCCCAACCTAAAAAAGGGGTAAACTTATACTGGGAAGATGACATTTTGCAGCCTTTAACGAGTTCAAAATGACAAGAGTCTCGGCAATCTTTTCAATTTTTGAGAGTCAGAAAAGAGCTAAAAGATGACTCCAAGGGGTGAATTTTTCGTGTTTTAGTGAGTCCGAAAAAGTAATAAAACATAACTCACGGTTTCATCTTCGTCATCATCAAGGACCTATTGCTGCACAAGAAAAAAATGTAAACCCATTTTTCGAGATAAAATAATAAAATAATCGAAAAATATGACAAAAACCTAATTAAGGTTTAGAAAAGGTTATAAAATGATGCAAATAGTAAAAATAATTTACTTTTCACCTTTTCACCTTCTTATGGGAATTTTACCATTTTTTACTGTGAACTTGTGGAGTTAACAATAGGAAATCTAGGAGGTCATTTGCGAATCCATTTCTTTTCCAGGTAAGAGCTCTCATCTCTCCTACATGTTAAACTATTTTCCATTTCCTACATTTATGTTTTGATGCATTTTGGGGGGGAATTTTGTCATGTGTTGGCTGTGGCGGTCGGCGCGGGTTCTGGGCATAGAGTTGCGCCCAACCCCGCTAAATTTCAAATGAGAGGCACCAATCGCCTTTGTTGTTTTCAAAACAGCAGCGCCAATCACCACGGCCAAAAATGCATGAAATTTATCCTAAAATTCCCAATTTAAACAATTCAAATGTCAATATTGTGGCTAATGGGAGAATAAATTATGGTTTTGAATGGAAATAAGTAGCCAAAATGGTCATAGAGTAGAAAGAACGAGAACACGGGGAGGAAGATGAAAAAGCTATGGGAAACAATGCATGTATGGATACCCTGAGAAACTATGGGCTCTTGAAATTCTTCCTAACACCGTGTCTATGAGCTTAGATGGAACTATCGTAGTACCTGATTAGTGTGTGGGACATCGATCAAGAAAGATTCATGATTCATGATAAAGAGTTGGAGACAGAAGTCTCTAACATTTATTTCATCATTGGATTGTTACAGAGGGGAGAGAAACTGATCTTGATAAGTACCCTGTTAGGGTCCCGTGATTTGGCCGATTGGTGAGCCAAATGACGATGTAACATCAAACCAAGCTTTGGAGCCCGAGGACCTAGCCTTCCTGGACTCAGAGAGGGCTCTCTCTATATGATGTAAAAGATATCGGTGTGTTTGCTTATGGTGTTCTGATATTAGGCTAGTTATGAAGTATGTTTTTAGTTTTTTGATTTTTTAAGTTTGTGAGGGATAAAACTGATCAAATACATAAACTGGATAACAAGATGTAGATAAATTGGGCTATGGGGTCAAACAGGTCAAGGAAGCTATGAGGTAATGATGTAAGGCTGCTGTAGGGCCGATTTGATTCATGGTAGAAGGGATCTTTGGGAAAAATGGGTTAAATGGACAACAAGTTGGTGAAAGACAAAGGGATTTCAAGTGTAACTAGTTGATAGCAGACATAAACATTTTATAGCAAGCCATTAATCATGTTAAATGTAACTATGAGCTAATTAATACATAGAAATCAAACATTCTAGCCATACATAGAGGTATAAGACCCTCTAACTTCGGGAAATGGCTATCAGACTTTGGGGAAAACATATGAGACAAACTAACAACTCATAAACTACGCCGGAACGCCTAAACATAGTCTCTAAGTCATTGGGCACTTTGACAAACAAGATTTCATAGTTTTAGGCAAAGGGCTAGATCGGGACTAGGCCTCCTTATTTCAACAAGATGATCAACAAATCATTCAAAGAGAAAGTTTTATGGACAGAACTATGGACAGCTTATAGGTAGGCAGGGCACACCATACATCCTACTCAACATGCATAGAACTTGTAAATAAAACTAGCAAACATTATCCTTAGGTTACTAAAGAGCCGTTAAGAATTCTTTAGCATAACAAAGGAAGAAGAAAACATCAAGCTATGAAGATTCAGGAATTTTGAGGTGCCTCCATGGGCATATCTCAAAACTAATATCTACTGATCTATAGCAGCAAGAAGCATGGATTATGAATGAAAACTTAGAAGACAAAAAACATAGCAAGAAAACTATACCATTCTACCATGTCATGGAATCCATCACCAATCCTTCATCACTCCTCAAAAGCATCCAAGAGGCAGTCCAAAAATCATAACACAAGTGTATTCATCAAAGCTCATATGACCAATGTATTAATTCTTCTCTCAAGTTCAGCCTCTCTTTTTTACAATGAAATCCATGGAATAAATAGGCTTGAGGAAGGAAAACCTCATGGAGCAACTAGCTATCCCATTGGCCAAGTCAAAATATCTAAACTTGTCCTTGAGGCTTTGCAAAGCCCAAGGCACAAAATATCCATAAAATATCTAAAAAATGGCTAAAAGTAGAAATTATATTGACTTTACATCATTTCCCAAGTGTAAAAATAGCTAAACGCACATTTGGGAAAAGCAGATTTTTGAGGTTCAAAAATTACAAAAATACTTCATATTTATGTCTTCAAAAGTCTCAGACTTGTTTGATGCAGTTGCGGTACCTCTCCCGATGGTGAAATGGGGCTCAGAGGGCTTGCTGGGGAATCTCTCCTCGTGTCTACCTTCCTGCAAAAGAACGTCACCATCTCAAACTGAGGTCTCTAGTCATCCAAATCATACCCGTGTGTAAAAAGCCGTAGAAATAGCACCGATATGTATGCATGTTAATGTGCAAAAAGAGGGTGTTTTTCGCCAATTTGAGGGGGCGAATGATCTACAAATGCCCTGAAAATCGCGGGAGACCTGCTCATAGAATTATGGCATCTATCGGCGTCATCCTCCTCCCTTGACAATTCCTCAAACTGAAATGGCGAAATTATGAGTTTTTGACCAAAAACCCAAAAAATGCCAAAAAACAAAAAGTTGTCGAAAAAGGCCCTAATTTGGCATGCATGACCCTCAAGGGTCCATAGCAACATGCTCCGAAGCTGAGGCAAAAATATCAAGGGCTGATATGCTTTTCCCTTCCTTCCGTGCTAAGCGCTTCCCCTTCACCTTCTTCAATTTCTCTTGTGCTGCCTTTAGTTTGCGCCGGGCAAACTGATTCAGCTTTTGGAAGTGGTGTGTCCTCTTCCTTTGTAGCTCTAAATCTCTATTGGCCCTCTCAAGCTTCATTTCCAAATGTTTGTTAGCTCTTTCAAGCCAAGCCTCTTTGTTTTCCTCAATTTCCTGCTCAAGGAGTGCAGTGAGAGGAAAGGCTTGGAGCTGGGCTTGCTCTTCTGCTCTCTGCTTCTCTAAGGCTCTTTTAAGCCCGATGGTCCTAGGCCTCTTCCTCCTAGGCTGGTCTTCCTCCTCTTCATCATCAAACTCACCAATGAGCTCTTCAATTCTTGCTTGCACCTTTTCTGCCTCTTTCTTATACTTAATCGCCCGTGCCTCATGAACAGCTGTGTGCACATTCATTTGTTTGTTTTCAATCTCCAAGAAATGATTGAAATTCCTTGCCCTTTGAAGATCTTGCTCTAATGCATCAATTTTCCCTTCCTTATGAATTAAGAGATTTTCAAGAAGGCGGGCCTCATTGTCACTATCATCGCTTTGGATCGGGATAATAGCTAATTTACGTCCATGCTTTGTACTTTCCCCAACTTTGCTTTTGCCTTTGAAAGCCAATCTGGCGCTTTTCCTCCTTGGCATGCTAGAAGATGTCTTTTTGGGCAATTTCCTCTTGCTAGGAACAATCTTTGTCACTGTTAAGGTGGCAGCCTTAGCTTGTTGTTCTTCATCAATGTCTTGTCCAACTTGTGGCTTAAGAGGTGTTTCAATTTCCTGCCCAACTTGCTGTTCTTCATCTTCTAATTGCTGTTCATCAATGTGTACCTGTTGCTATTCATCTTGGACCTGCTGTCCTTCACTTTCTATTTGCTGCTATCCCTCAATTTGTATCTGCTGCCCTTCACTTTCTGTTTTCTACTGTCCCTCATCATGGACCTGCTGTCCTTCATCATCTACCTGCTACTGTCCCTCATCATGGACCTGTTGTCCTCCATCATCTACCTGCTGCTGCTGTTCACTGCCCTCTCCTTACTCCTGTTGACTTGGCTGTCCCTCAACATCAAACAGCTGCTGCCCCTCATCCTCTATCTGCTGCTGCTGTTCACTGCCCTCTCCTTCCTTCTGTTGACTTGGCTGTCCAGTAGTCATTCTGATTCTTCTAGGTGTAGGCCTACTAGACAGAGGCACTGGGCGATGGACAGGCTGAGTAGGAGAAATATGGGCAGGAGGAACAGTGGCAAAATCTGGATGGCTGATGAATAAATCCCATGGAACCTCTTTCTTCTCCAGCTGGTATAGGAAGATAATCTTGATCAAAGAATGATGAAAAAGAGAAGGGATTTGCTGAGGTGGGGCCTTTTTTTGGACAGTGGATGCCATTTTCTCTATGCTTTTGAACAAAAAGTGAGGGAGGTTTAGTTGCCTGCTTCTAGTAAAGTGCATCAATAAACGGACATGATAGGCATAAATTCGATCAAACCTCCCTTCACAAGTGAAATATTTCATTATGGCTTTCATAAGCGGAGCAGAACTGTCAAGGAGATATGAAAAAAGGAAAATAGCAGTGACAACCTCTCTATGTTCAGGCTTGATGAAAGGTTTGTAATCCTCTAAATCAAGATGAGCTTGCTTAAACCATTTTTCGCCATGATACGGGATCTTGGTGGCCTTGGACACATACCTTGGAGAAATTTTGAAATCAAGATCCGCCACTTGGAAGTGTTTTTCTTTGAATCTCAGGGCGCACAAGTGTGTTAATGGCGAAAAACTCTTGACTTCTTCTATCTTCTGGCAAAAATCAAGGAAGCCTACTTCATGGAAGTTGAAAAGTACAGATGGATGAGCATTAATCTCTTCTGTAGAGATGGGCTCATATCTCTTATGTGGACTGCTCCTGTGGTCTTTCCTTGGAGGCATTTTGACTTGAAATGCTTTGGAAAAGGCAAACTGCCCTCACTATGTGTAAAAATGCCCTGCTGGAAACAAACTGTGTCACTATACTGCTTGGACAGATAGACAATGGGATTTTGATGTATTGCAACAAGTTTTTGTGTAACACACAACTTCTGCTTTCTTAAGAAAAAGTCTTGTTTCACCTTTAGAAAATCTCTGTCAACAGATTTCTCTATAGGAAATAACACAGTGAAGAGAAGAGAAAACTGCTGTGTAAATTTCATGTATACAGTATTGAAACAAAATCACTTTTCCTTGTGGATTTGTTAGAGGCCAATCAACACACCTGGATTTTTGTTTCCAAGACAAATCTTAATCATAAGAACCCTGCTCTTCAGAAATGGTCTTCCACTTTGAAAATATCACAGTCAGCAAATTTCTATAGAAGAGACCACACAGTGAAAGAAAAAATGAGACTTAGGTTAGGTGAATTATCAGTGCACAGTGTTTAGGAAAAACACCCTTTTCTTGTGAATTTAAGAGATCAACCACCACATTTATATCTCTGTCTCCAATGTTAAATTCCCATAAAAAAACCTGCCCTTCAGTGTCCTGTTCACCTTTTAGAAAATCTCTGTCAACAGATTCACAGTGGGAAATAATACAGTGAAAAAGAGGGGCAGACTGTTAGAAAGAGTTTGCTGTGAGAAGTGCTTTGATTACCCTGTTCTTGTGAGTTTTAAGATGTCACTCAATACCTCTTACTCCTTTTCATGGTAACTTTTGCAATCATTAAAAACTCTGCCCTGTATAAGTGTGCCAACCTTGAACTAACTTGTATATGTGAACTCAACCCTTAGTGCCATTTAAGCAGTCACTGTAACAATCCTGAGAAAAGATGACAGAGTTTGAAGGCTTCCAAGTTTTCAGGCAGAGGTTATGTGAGTTTTATCCCTTCAAAACAATCAATGGCACCTTACGAATGTAACCCTCTGGTTATGTTATAAAAACCTCTGCTTGGATGGATAGCAACTTTGTCAATAAGCTTTGAACAATACAAGGCAGCCAACCAAAAATACATTGAATACTGTCTCTTTATGAGTAGTGTGGAAAAGCTTCCTCCGAAGCTTCAACCTATACACTTCTGCTTGACCAAGAACCCTTTCTCTCACTAAATTTCACTATTCTTTATGCATGTCACTTTTTAAACAAAAACATGCTCATTAACCTTGGTGTGAGTATACAGTCAGATTTATATTTAAAGCAGAGGTATCAGGGTTTTAAAGGCTCAAAAACTTTGAGCAAAAAGCTGTAAAGATTCCCTTTTTTACAATAATCAAGACCCTTTTAATGCGGAATATCCATCTTTGGGGAGAAGACCTTCAACCATACATGCTGTTTCAACAGATATGCCCATGCAAAAAAAAACTGACTTTTATCATTTGGCAATTTCGGAAATGTGGATGAAATTTCGAAATACCTCTTGAAATCATTGAAAAAACCTTGGAGGAGAGTTGGATCAGCACCGGAGACCTTCAAGATTAGCGCGGCACTCTTTAAGGTCAGCACGGCGCGCAAAACACACCACCCGGGTGGCCTGTCGGGTCGGGCTATCGGGCGGTGTACAGGTGCGTCGCTTGTTTGTAGAGGCGCGTCGCACCAACACTGACCGCCTTTGTAAAAACGCCCCCAGGCCCGTCGCGCGGGTTTCCAGGCGCGTCGCTCGGCCAATAATCAGTGCAAAACTCTGCAAATTGACCAGAAATTTGTTGTTTCGATGCTGAGGGCGGCGTGGAACTTTGTTTGCGGTTGGAAAACGATAGACTCACCCTTGACCTCACTCCTTATATCATTTCAAAACAAATCTTCAACGGTCACTTCCTTTTTAAATGCAAAGTGGACCTTTGGTTTGGCTTCTTTGCAAATTTTCACAGTCTTTTTGACACTTTTGAATATCCTCGGTGCATCTCATACTTGAACCTTTTTATAAAAACACAAATGGCTTTAAAAACCAGAACCTTGTCTTACTCATGCACCGGTGTTTGAACAGTGATTTCCTATTTTGTTCTTTGGGTGATAAACACCGAACTTCAGACTTTGACAAATAACTTGATAACTTCCACATCACCTCTGCCACTTGGTGAGAAGATATATTTAACCTCTTTGATTTTTGAGTTTCAAAGTGTCCTTTCTAACTGCTTCAAAAGTGACAAGGCCTCTCCTTGAAACTGGCTTAAATGCCAAGTGTCCTTTAAATTTATTTTCGGACTGTGAGGTACAAAATGAAGTTGTATTTGTTTATGCTCTATTCACCTTTGTATATTTAAAAAGGAAATTTTCTTTGATACCTCTTTTCACTCAAGATACACTGATATGGTACCCTTTCCCTTTTATGATGAACATGCCTATACTTGTCTTAAAATCTTTCTCCAGAAACTGAAAATAGGACAAATCACTCATGTACTGGATGAACCTGTAGACTAACTTGCAGGACCCCTGGTTGCAGAAAAATTTGAAATGCTGCCTCAAAAAACAGGGTTCTTTGATACACAGTTACCATTTTGCTTTGACCAGTGTATTGACCCTTTTTGTAATAGAACCATTCCATAACTCGACTATGTTCACTGTTTTACCTTCTTGGTTATTTTTTAACAGGAAAAACCATTCATAATGTGTCAAAAGCATTTAAAAAGCTTTGAAAACCATTTCTTGAAAAGCGCTCCTTTGGACTTTTGGCATGTGACATTGGATTGTTGTTTGATCCTTTCCCTTAAGGAAACTGCCCCTTTTTTGGTATCAATGGCATACATATTCATAATGTTCCCTGTCCATCATGATGTATATTTTGAAAGACATTTTCATATGAATAGGAAGAGCAATATTTTTGAATTAGAAACATTATCTTTGACCTGTGTAATGACTTCTATTTTCCTTCTTTGTATCCTTCCACTGCACCTTTCTGACTAATCAGTCTTTAACAATACCCAATACTTTGGCCATCTGCTCATAAATGGAGGAGGCTCTTCATCAGGTAAAGTATCTGAAGGTTGTTTGACAAATCTGTTTGACACAGCTTTTCCCTGGATGTGATGGAAAGTAAACCACTTGAAAAACATCAATACTAGCATCTCTACTTGCAATCATCACTGTGGTTCAGAAAAACCCTAGCCAAAGTGACACTGCCTCCCTGCACTGCTCTGAGGGTGACTGAAATATCATCATTTGCTTTGGTCATCTCATGACAAATTACTTGAAAGATAGTCTCTGTGACTATGGAGGTCAGTGCCTTTTGAAAAACAAAGAACTTTCTTTCTGCCTGTGTAATGGCATGTTTTGTCAGCACCTCTTCAATTTGATCTTGTGGACAAGTAGGCTGCTTATGATTGGAATTTTACTAATGACATGCCTTTCTAAAGTTCAACAATTCACATGCTTTGAAAGCTTCAAATGACCTCTTTTATCAAACCAGACTCTTTTTCCTTTGAGCTAGCATATTTCAAACTCTATCCCTGTTATGATCATCACTCACATTCATAAAACCTGGAGATATTGAGCCCACCGTTCAAACAGGTGTTAGAAAACTCGGACTTTTGCAATCTTTCAAAAGTCAACATCGCCGCCCTCTCGCTCGTGGATGAAGGAGGCGCCCAACCTCTACTTGTAAATGGCGAGGCTCCGCCGCGGCACACCTCAGTCAGCTTTTCTGTGACAATGGTGTTTTTCCTTTTCTCTTGATCGTGATTTTCTGCGTCGAAAGAGTCGTAAGGTCTTCGAAGAAGACTTTTGTTTTATGGGGCCTATCTCAGCTTCCACATATTTAGAAGCAGAAATTGCTCCTTCAATCGTATCCAAGCATTTACTCCTGAGATGAAGTTGTATTTCCTGTTCTTTGCAGAATCCATAAAACACTGTGAAACACCTATTAATCAGCTTGAGACTGTGGTTCATGCAGTGCTGAGACCTAGGGATATAAGTGGCACGACTTAGAGCTGTTTGTCAATTTAATTTGCAAAGTGGTGGGAGGTCAGTCATGGTAGGTCTATAGCAGATGGAGGCTTTTTGGCTTTTTGATGATTGCCAAGGGTAAAATGCCTTAAAGCGCCACTTCCTAACATAGGGGAGACTTTTGAAACAGATGACTTTTCCTTTTGAGCCGACAAGGCAATTAGGCTCGGTTTAGAAAAGATAGTGATAATGGATTTTAATCTTGACAAGGGTGGACTGAAAGGTAAAAGGGCGAAAAAAGTTTTTAGGAGGGTTTTCTAGATGAAAAATTGACATAAGGAAAACAGCTTCTAGAAAACTCAGCTATAGATATAGTCATCACTAACATGTAAAAAATATTGATGGCTAACAGTGGCTCCATTTGGGGAGGGCAGCTCCTCGTCAGGAGGTGTCCAGAATTCAGATCTTTGGCTTATGAAGACCAGTGCCTTATCCATTGGCGCAAAAATTTACCCTTCTTTGATGTTATTTCTGAAAAGTGACAGCATGGTTAACATCAATGATACTTCTACCTACCCCACTATCTTTCTTAACATTTTTTCTTCTCTTTGGCGCATTTGAACTAGCAGCCTTTTGACAATGCATATTTTTCTTTTTGCAAAATGAACCTATCTATTTCTACTCTTATATCTGCCGGGAGTTCAGATTAAACTGATGAACTCCTTCATTACTCTACCTAATGCTAGATCGACTGTCAAGATTAAGCAGTTTGACAGGATTTTATTCTCTAATATAAAACATGAAATTTAAAATGATCAAATCAGGATTAGGCAGTCTGATTTGTCATGCATTTGCGGCATAAAAGACAAGTTGCACACAAATGTTATTTTGCAATAAAGGGAAACTAGACAAGCGGGGTTAAGATGTACAATGTCTTTTTCATCCCTCGCTTCTCTCTTTGGTTCTGTTTTAGGCATGTGGAACCAGAATCTCTCCCTAATCTAAACTCTGTGATAAGTCAATCTTACACAATGTTGACTATCTTTTGCACTCACTAACTTATCAACAAATAAATTTAAACATGCTCAGCTATGATTAGGCTAGATAGCTGAACAAGACATTGAAGTACTAGTAGCGGCATTTAGACTTGCGCGCTTTCCGAAGGACTATTTTTTGGAACATGGGGCCTTACCACTGCTTTTTAGAAACTGCCCTCTTTTTCTACTTTTCACTTTTTTTTGTATTTTCTGCTTTTTCACTTCTTCTTCAAACAAACTACAAATGAAAAGGTGCTCACAGGCTAAGCTTATTTTCTATTGTTGTCTTTCTATCCTAATCTAATCTGTACACAACATATATTTGGTGAACTCTTCTTTCCAATGCAACCAGTCAAGTAGATGATCACATGGGGGATTCTGGTTTAGTTTTTTTATGATGTAGAAATAATGAAAAGGCCACTCCCATTTGGTTTGTTTCCGGACAGTAATGCTTAAGTTTTTTCTCATTCTAGGTAGCAACGTTTTCACGATAGAACCCACTACTCCTTTAGACTTCTCAAGGAAAACAACAAATGGATCTTGGAATAATACCTGATCTAGAGGATTTGAGACATAGGCTTCATTCAGGACTACTCTTTCTTCCACTTGGCTATATCTAGGACTCTCCTGGTAAAGCAACTCTTCCCCTTGCTCATGATCGCTTGAAATATCAGACTCATCATATATTGCAGTGTAGTTTTCAATCCAAGCTGATGTGTTTTGATAGGGCGGGCTGAAAACTGTGTGAAGGTCATCAGGTCGATGAGCAGGGATACACTTTGACAACAAATCATCTTCAAAGGATAGTGTGAGAACTCTCATTTGTTTCTCAACCTCTACTTCATCATCTGCAATTTTTAACTCAATGGAACTGGGTAACTGCAAATATGGATTTAAGGAATATTCTATGTCCAAAATGATTTCCTCAATCATTTCAGGAAAAGGCTTCTCATTTACAACATGCTCAAGAATTTCACCATCTTCCTCAACCTCATCATCAAAGCTGAAAAATTGTTGATTTCCAATTATGTGAATGTTATCTCTGATGGACTGAAGTGAAGTAGAGCAAAGAGTCCGAGACTCTTCACTTACTTCTGGACTTTCAAGGCTCTCCTCATCAGTGTCATAGATGATCTGTAATGGCTGCTTACTTTTCTCAAGTTCATGAAACTGAGCTTCCTCTCGACAATCAAAAACTGAATCTTCTGCAAAGTTAGTTTCTGTTTGGAAGTCATAATCATCAACATATTGATCAAACATTGGAGAATCATTAACATAAGTAATGTCACCAGCCATGTCTATTGGACAATCAGATTGCTTTTCTTCAACTTGATTTACAAATATTTTTTCTGATTTATGATATGCAGGGTTTAAAGGAGAAAAATCAGCAAAGTTTTGGTTACATGAAGTTTCAGAGGCTGTCTGCATGTTTATTATTTTATCTATTTCCTGTTCAGTTAAGGGAGAAGGTATTTTATGTTTTCTTTGGATGGGGCAACAATTTCTTTCCATATTTTGTGGAAGTTGATCTTGTGGCTGAATGTCCTCTTGTATTTTATATGAAAGGGCAGATGGATTGTTATCTGTTTCAACCTTTTCAAAGATTTCTTGTGGATCCTCTCTTATTTCTTGATGGATTTCATCTAGGATCAACTCTTCTTGGTCATCTTGATTGTTAGCTTGGGTAAGAAAATTATGGACCTCCTCTAAAAACTCCTCAGGATGCCAATTTCCGTATTCTTCTTCAATGCTTACAAGGTGTTGTATAAGGCTTTCAGAGTGATCACAACAATTTTCAGCCAATGATAGAGATGGACAATGCCCTATATAGTGTTTACAAAATACTTTGTGGAAATCCTTTAAAGAAAACAAAGTGCAAGGTTCTAGATTTTCATACCATTCTCTTGCCTCTTCTTCTAATGTACCCATGAACATTTTCATGAGGCAGTCCTCATGCCATTCAACCTTTAAGTTCCACACATGCTTATGAAATTTGATGAGGTGCAAAAATGGGTTGTCAGTATTTTCATTTCGAAAGACAGGTAGGTCTTCGAACCAATTTACATCTGTAGGCATTTTGTGTGGGAAACCAGGGATATGTTCTCTGCTCATCGGAGCATATCTCTTTTGTGTCCTCAGGTGTTGAGCCATGTCTTCCTCCATCAGGATGATTGGGTTTACTTACTGCATTCCTAGGAGTCTTTATAAGGACTAGTGGGGAAAAAGGCCTACTGGAGGCTAGTGGAGTCGCCAGGTGGAACTTGTTTGTTTTTTGAAAAGATTCAGCTATGGTCCACCACCGGTAACTAATCTGGGAATGTTTTGGATTTTCTGATTTTATGTGCAGCCTATGGTTTAAAGTATCCTAGACTTGTTTCAACACTTTTCTAGGGTGATGAGAACAAAAGAGTTTACTCTAAATGGGTCTATGGGCTGCTTGCTTGTTTAAGGTGTCTAAAGGACCAAAGAGTCTATAAGAGATTGCTAGACTATCATGTACTCAGTGTCCCACCATCTCCCGCTATATTAGTGAGTGATGGGATAGGTCTGTTGGATAGTAACCTAGAGTTCGGTAAAATAGTAAGGCCTACTAGAGGTTAGTGGAGTCGCCAGGTGGAATGTCTATTGTTTTGAGGTATATGTGTATGGTCCACCACCAGTAATGTCAAAAGCCAATCTAAGGGAGTGTTTTTGGGGTTTTTTGAGTTTTATGTGCCTACAAGGTTTGGAAGAGTTTTCTATAACTGACTCATCATTTTGCTAAGATGGTGAAAGAGCTATTTTCTACTCTTCAGACAATATCTAAGTTTACTAAGTTTGATTGAGACTTCAGGAGTTACTAAGGTGTACTTAGATTGTCACTAACTCAGAAGGTCCTACTGTGAGTGTCACTATGTTAGTGAGCAGTGGGATAAGTCAATCAGATAGTAAAAAAGTCTCTAAAGATGAGGGAAACTAAGTTTTTTAATCACTCAGGGTCCCACCGTGATCGCCATTATGTTAGTGAGCGGTGGGATAAGTCATCCAACTAATATTCTCAAAAAAAATCTCTAAAGATAAGGGAAACTAAGCTTTTTAATCACTCACACCACCGTGATCGCCATTATGTTAGGGTCCCGTGATTTGGCCGATTGGTGAGCCAAATGACGATGTAACATCAAACCAAGCTTTGGAGCCCGAGGACCTAGCCTTCCTGGACTCAGAGAGGGCTCTCTCTATATGATGTAAAGGATATTGGTGTGTTTGCTTATGGTGTTCTGATATTAGGCTAGTTATGAAGTATGTTTTTAGTTTTTTGATTTTTTAAGTTTGTGAGGAATAAAACTGATCAAATACATAAACTGGATAACAAGATGTAGATAAATTGGGCTATGGGGTCAAACAGGTCAAGGAAGCTATGAGGTAATGATGTAAGGCTGCTGTAGGGCCGATTTGATTCACGGTAGAAGGGATCTTTGGGAAAAATGGGTTAAATGGACAACAAGTTGGTGAAAGACAAAGGGATTTCAAGTGTAACTAGTTGATAGCAGACATAAACATTTTATAGCAAGCCATTAATCATGTTAAATGTAACTATGAGCTAATTAATACATAGAAATCAAACATTCAAGCCATACATAGAGGTATAAGACCCTCTAACTTCGGGAAATGGCTATCAGACTTTGGGGAAAACACATAAGACAAACTAACAACTCATAAACTACGCCGGAACGCCTAAACATAGTCTCTAAGTCATTGGGAACTTTGACAAACAAGATTTCATAGTTTTAGGCAAAGGGCTAGATCGGGACTAGGCCTCCTTGGTTCAACAAGATGATCAACAAATCAGTCAAAGAGAAAGTTTTATGGACAGAACTATAGACAGCTTATAGGTAGGCAGGGCACACCATACATCCTACTCAACATGCATAGAACTTGTAAATAAAACTAGCAAACATTATCCTTAGGTTACTAAAGAGCAGTTAAGAATTCTTTAGCATAACAAAGGAAGAAGAAAACATCAAGCTATGAAGATTCGGGAATTTTGAGGTGCCTCCATGGGCATATCTCAAAACTAATCTCTACTGATCTATAGCAGCAAGAAGCATGGATTATGAATGAAAACTAGAAGACAAAAACATAGCAAGAAAAACTATACCATTCTACCATGTCATGGAATCCATCACCAATCCTTCATCACTCCTCAAAAGCATCCAAGAGACAGTCCAAAAATCATAACACAAGTGTATTCATCAAAGCTCATATGACCAATGTATTAATTCTTCTCTCAAGTTCAGCCTCTCATTTACAATGAAACCCATGGAATAAATAGGCTTGAGGGAGGAAAACCTCATGGAGCAACTAGCTATCCCATTGGCCAAGTCAAAATATCTCAACTTGTCCTTGAGGCTTTGCAAAGCCCAAGGCACAAAATATCCCATAAAATATCTAAAAAACTGCTAAAAACGGAAATTATATTGACTTTACATGATTTCCCAAGGATAAAAATAGCTTAACGCACATTTGGGAAAAGCAGATTTTTGGGGTTCAAAAATTACAAAAATACTTCATATTTATGCCTGAAAAAGGTCCCCTGACTTGCTGGATGCAATTGGCAGCCTTCCCGATGTCGAAATGGGGCTCATGAGGGCTTGCTGGAAAGCTCTCTGTGTCTACTTTCCGGCGCAACTAAAACCATCTCAATCCGAGGCCTAGAAGTCATCCAAAACTGTACCTGTGTGTAAAAAGCCAGGAAATAGCAGACTGTTGATATGGCGGGCAGAATGTGCAAAAAGAGGGTGTTTTTCGCCAATTTGAGGGGGCGAATGATCTACAAATGCCCTAAAAATTGCGGGAGACCTGCTCATAGAATTATGGCATCTATCGGTGTCATCCTCCTCCCTTGAAAATTCCTCAAACTGAAATGGCGAAATTATGAGTTTTCGACCAAAAACCCAAAAAATGCCAAAAAACAAAAAGTTGTCGAAAAAGGCCCTAATTTGGCATGCATGACCCTCAAGGGTCCATAGCAACATGCTCCGAAGCTGAGGCCAAAATATCAAGGGCTGATATGCTTTTCCCTTCCTTCCGTGCTAGGCGCTTCCCCTTCACCTTCTTCAATTTCTCTTGTGCTGCATTTAGTTTGCGCCGGGCAAACTGATTCAGCTTTTGGAAGTGGTGTGTCCTCTTCCTCTACAGCTCTAAATCTCTATTGGCCCTCTCAAGCTTCATTTCCAAATGTTTGTTAGCTCTTTCAAGCCAAGCCTCTTTGTTTTCCTCAATTTCCTGCTCAAGGAGTGCAGTGAGAGGAAAGGCTTGGAGCTGGGCTTGCTCTTCTGCTCTCTGCTTCTCCAAGGCTCTTTTAAGCCCGATGGTCCTAGGCCTCTTTCGCCTAGGTTGGTCTTCCTCCTCTTCATCATCAAACTCACCAATGAGCTCTTCAATTCTGGCTTGCGCCTTTTCTGCCTCTTTCTTATACTTAATTGCCCGTGCCTCATGAACAGCTGTGTGCACATTCATTTGTTTGTTTTCAATCTCCAAGAAATGATTGAAATTCCTTGCCCTTTGAAGATCTTGCTCTAATGCATCAATTTGCCCTTCCTTATGAATTAAGAGATTTTCAAGAAGGCGGGCCTCATTGTCACTATCATCGCTTTGGATCGGGATAATAGCTAATTTACCTCCATGCTTTGTACTTTCCCCAACTTTGCTTTTGCCTTTGAAAGCCAATCTGGCGCTTTTCCTCCTTGGCATGCTAGAAGGTGTCTTTTTGGGCAATTTCCTCTTGCTAGGAACAATCTTTGTCACTGTTAAGGTGGCAGCCTTAGCTTGCTGTTCTTCATCAATATCTTGTCCATCGGTATGTACTGTTGTTGTTACACTTGGACCTGCTTTGTCCTTGGCTTTCTATTTGTCCCTCAATTTGTATCTGCTGCCCTTCACTTTCTGTTTGCTGTTGTCCCTCATCATGGACCTGCTGTCCTTCATCATCTACCTGCTGCTGCTGTTCACTGCCCTCTCCTTCCTCCTGTTGACTTGGCTGTCCCTCAACATCCAACAGCTGCTGTCCCTCATCCTCTATCTGCTGCTGCTGTTCACTGCCCTCTCCTTCCTTCTGTTGACTTGGATGTCCAGTAGTCATTCTGAGTCTTCTAGGTGTAGGCCTACTAGACAGAGGCACTGGGTGATGGACAGGCTGAGTAGGAGAAATATGGGCAGGAGGAACAGTGGCAAAATCTGGATGGCTGATGAATAAATCCCATGAAACCTCTTTCTTCTCCAGCTGGTATAGGAAGATAATCTTGATCAAAGAATGGTGAAAAAGAGAAGGGATTTGCTGAGGTGGGGCCTTCTTTTGGACAGTGGATGCCATTTTCTCTATGCTTTTGAACAAAAAGTGAGGGAGGTTTAGTTGCCTGCTTCTAGTAAAGTGCATCAATAAACAGACATGATAGGCATAAATTCGATCAAACCTCCCTTCACAAGTGAAATATTTCATTATGGCTTTCATAAGTGGAGCATAACTGTCAAGGAGATATGAAAAAGGGAAAATAGCAGTGACAGCCTCTCTATGTTCAGGCTTGATGAAAGGTTTGTAATCCTCCAAGTCAAGATGAGCTTGTTTAAACCATTTTTCGCCATGATACGGGATCTTGGTGGCCTTGGACACATACCTTGGAGAAATTTTGAAATCAAGATCCGCCACTTGGAGGTGTTTTTCTTTGAATCTCATGGCGCACAAGTGTGTTAATGGCGAAAAACTCTTGACTTCTTCTATCTTCTGGCAAAAATCAAGGCAGCCTACTTCATGGAAGTTGAAAAGTACAGATGGATGAGCATTAATCTCTTCTGTAGAGATGGGCTCATATCTCTTATGTGGACCACTCCTGTGGTCTTGCCTTGCAGGCATTTTGACTTGAAATGCTTTGGAAAAGGCAAACTGCCCTCACTGTGTGTAAAAATGCCCTGCTGGAAACAAACTGTGTCACTATACTGCTTGGACAGATAGACAATGGGATTTTGATGTATTGCAACAAGTTTTTGTGTAACACACAACTTCTGTTTTCTTAAGAAAAAGTCTTGTTTCACCTTTAGAAAATCTCTGTCAATAAATTTCTCTGTAGGAAATAACACAGTGAAGAGAAGAGCAAACAGCTGTGTAAATTTCCTGTATACAGTATTGAAACAAAATCACTTTTCCTTGTGGATTTGTTAGAGGCCAATCAACACACCTGGATTTGTGTTTCCATGACAAATCTTAATCATAAAAACCCTGCTCTTCAGAAATGGTCTTCCACTTTGAAAATATCACAGTCAGCAAATTTCTATAGAAGAGACCACACAGTGAAAGAAAAAAGGAGACTTAGGTTAGGTGAATTATCAGTGCACAGTGTTTAGGAAAAACACCCTTTGCTTGTGAATTTAAGAGATCAACCACCACATTTATATCTCTGTCTCCAATGTTAAATTCCCATCAAAAAACCTGCCCTTCAGTGTCCTGTTCACCTTTTAGAAAATCTCTGTCAACAGATTCACAGTGGGAAATAATACAGTGAAAAAGAGGGGCAGACTGTTAGAAAGAGTTTGCTGTGAGAAGTGCTTTGATTACCCTGTTCTTGTGAGTTTTAAGATGTCACTCAATACCTCTTACTCCTTTTCATGGTAACTTTTGCAATCATTAAAAACTCTGCCCTGTATAAGTGTGCCAACCTTGAACTAACTTGTATATGTGAACTCAACCCGGGTGGCCTGTCGGGTCGGGCTATCGGGCGGTGTACAGGCGCGTCGCTTGTTTGTAGAGGCGCGTCGCGCCAACACTGACTGCCTTTGTAAAAACGCCCCCAGGCGCGTCGCTCGGCCAATAATCAGTGCAAAACTCTGCAAATTGACCAGAAATTTGTTGTTTCGATGCTGAGGGCGGCATGGAACTTTGTTTGCGGTTGGAAAACGATAGACTCACCCTTGACCTCACTCCTTATATCATTTCAAAACAAATCTTCAACGGTCACTTCCTTTTTAAATGCAAAGTGGACCTTTGGTTTGGCTTCTTTGCAAATTTTCACAGTCTTTTTGACACTTTTGAATATCCTCGGTGCATCTCATACTTGAACCTTTTTATAAAAACACAAATGGCTTTAAAACCGAACCTTGTCTCTTTGATGTTTGAGCATTGATTTCTGTTTTGTTCTTTGGGTGATAAACTCCTTGATTTGACTTGATAAAAACAATAACTTCCTTCTGCCACTTGGTGAGAAAATTATAATACAACCTCTTTGATTTTGAAAGTTTCAGTATACTTTCTGCTTCCCACTTCCAAAGTGACAAAACTCTCCTTGAAACTGGCTTAAATGCCAAGTGTCCTTTAAATTTATTTTCGGACTGTGAGGTACAAAATGCAGTTGTATTTGTTTATGCTCTATTCACCTTTGTATATTAAAAAAGGAAATTTTTCTTTGATACCTCTTTTTACTCAAGATACACTGATATGGTACCCTTTCCCTTTTATGATGAACATGCCTATACTTGTCTTAAAATATTTCTCCAGAAACTGACAATAGGCCAAATCACTCCTGTACTTGATGAAACTGTAGACTGACTTGTAGGACCCCTGGTTACAGAAGAATTTGAAATGATGCCTCAAAAAATAGGGTTCTTTGATACACAGTTACCATTTTGCTTTGACCCGTGTATTGACCCTTTTTGTAATAGAACCATTCCATAACTCGACTATGTTCACTGTTTTACCTTCTTGGTGATTTTTTAACAAGGAAAAACCATTCAGAATGTGTCAAAAGCATTTGAAAAGCTTTGAAAACCATTTCTTGAAAAGCGCTCCTTTGGACTTTTGGCCTGTGACATTGGATTGTTGTTTGATCCTTTCCCTTAAGGAAACTGCCCCTTTTTGGTATCAATGGCATACATATTCATAATGTTCCCTTTCCATCATGATGTATATTTTGAAAGACATTTTCATATGAATAGGAAGAGCAATATTTTTGAATTAGAAACATTATCTTTGACCTATGTAATGACTTCTATTTTCCTTCTTTGTATCCTTCCACTGCACCTTTCTGACTAATCAGTCTTCAACAATATCCAAGGCTTTGGCCATCTGCTCATACATGGAGGAGGCTCTTCATTAGGTAAAGTATCCGAAGGTTGCTTGACAAATCTGTTTGACACAGCTTTTCCCTGGATGTGATGGAAAGCAAACCACTTGAAAAACATCAATACTAGCATCTCTACTTGCAATCATCACTGTGTTTCAGAAAGAACCCTAGCCAAAGTGACACTGTCTCCCTGCACTGCTCTAAGGGTGACTGAAATATCATCATTTTATTTGGTCATCTCATAACAAATTACTTGAAAGACAGTCTCTGTGAATATGGAGGTCAGTGCCTTTTGAAAAACAAAGAACTTTCTTTCTGCCTGTGTAATGGCATGTTTTGTCAATACCTTTTCAATTTGATCTTGTGGACAGGCAGGGTGCTTATGATTGGAGTTTTTACTAATGACATGCCTTTCTAAAGTTCAACAATTCACATGATTTGAAAGCTTCAAATGACCTCCTTTATCAGACCAGACTCTTTTTTCCTTTGAGCTAGCATATTTCAAACTCTATCCCTGTTATGATCATCACTCACATTCATAAAACCTGGAGATATTGTTTCACTGTTCAGTAAAAGGCAAACCTGGACTTTTGCAATCTTCAAAGTCAATACTGGCCAGTGCCCTCTGCTTGTGGATGAAGGAGGCGCCCTAACCCTCTGCTTGTAAATGAAGGAGGTTCTGGGCCATGACAATTTACCAGTTTGCTGTGACAGTGGTGTTTTTCTCCTACTGTGATTTTCATGCTGGAAAGAGCTGTAAGGTCTTGATGAGTGACTCTTTGTTTTGCAGCTTCATCTCAGGCTCATGCTACATTTAGAAGCAGTTGTTCCTCTAACTATAGATTCAAGCATTTACTCCTGAGATGAAGTTGTATTTCCTGTTCGTTACAGAATCCATAAAACACTGTGAAACACCTACTAATCAGCTTGAGACTATGGTTCATGCAGTGCTGAGACCTAGGGGTATAAGTGGCGCGACTTAGAGCTGTTTGTCAATTTCATTTGCAGAGTGAAAGGTCAGTCATGGTGGGTTTTGTAGCAGATGGAGGCTTTTTTGGCTTTTTGATGGTTGCCAAGGGTAAAATGTCTTAAAGCGCCACTTCCTAACATAGGGGAGACTTTTGCAACAGACTTGGACTTTTCCTTTTGGAGCTGATGGGCAGACCAGTAGGGATGAAGCTTAGGAAAAATAGTGATAATGGATTTTAACTTTGACAAGGGCGGACTGATAAGTAAGAGGGTGAAAAAAAGTTTCATGAGGGTTTTCTAGATGACAGATTGACATATGGAATTCAGCTTCTAGAAAACTCAGCTATGGATATAGTCATCACTAACATGTAAAAAACACTGATGGCTAACATACCCGACTTCTTGGTGAGAGCATGGGCATGCTGATAGACAGAGTCTAACCAGGAGCAAAGAAAGGATCAAATAGCAGCAAAGTGGATATTCAAATAGTACCTGACTTGACACTAAGGGTAGTGCTGGACACTATAACTCAGGTCGTTGGATCTTAGGCTCCTCATGAAGCTACAAAGACACAACTTCAACTTGTCATAGATTTCATGGCTCCAACCATCTAAAATTGGATGGAAGCCTTAATACTCAACTTGAAGAGTCAGTTAATGAAATGCAAGAATGGAAAGATGAAACAATATGGATATGGGTCCATCTTGATACCGTTCATCCCCGAACGGTTGCCGATATTCCAATGCCAGGAGGTGATAGTACCTACACCACCAGTATGAGAGCCACGAATGGTCCGTTGGGCGGAGTTGATGCCTCGATTAGGAGGTGGTCAACATATGTCATGGAAGCCAGAATTATTTGAATGGATACACCGACATCTCATCATGGTAGAGGAATATCCATACACTGCTACCGATTTAATGGGTGATCCAGACCTTCCACTCCTGGAAGGAGATGACTAGGATGAGGCTTTGGGTAAAAAATCATTTTTTTTACTAGTATTATTTTTTGTTTACATATGTTCTGATATTTATCCATGCATTGCAAATGTTGGCCCAAAGAGACCTATAGGGATGTCCCCCATAGCATGGAGGATCCCACATGATTTTGAGGTAGCCCCTCAAGATGAGGGAAGTGAGGAAGAAGAGATCACGTGTAAGTTGGAGGGACTCACAAGCGGGATCCCAAATTACGTGAGATTTCAGGATGTTCCTTGTGCATATCAGATGCGCACTGTAGGGGTGTCTAGCCACATCCACCAATTACTGAGGCAGTTTGTGCATGCAGTGACATGCTATCATGAGCAGCATGCGGATTAGATGCCTAGGTTTTATTTCTGTATATTTTTTGAGAGACATGATGTCTCACGATGTAACCAAAAACACATATATTTCTTGAACTTATGATGCACATGGATACAAAAAATCGATATATATATATATATATATATATATATATATATATATATATATATATATATATATATATATATATATCTATATATATATATATATCTATATATATATATATATATATATATATATATATATATATATATATATATATATATATATTCTTATTTTCCTGTCTAAATCTTACTATGTGATGATGATGCTTTTACAAATTCCGTAAATGTCTATCTAATTCAATATTGGCTACTACATCAGTTAACGTATTCATTATTCTAGGAATATGTTGATATGTTAAATAATAAAAATTCCTTTCGAACAAACAAACACGCAAATACATCTTTAAAACTTGAGGGTTTCTAACAGAGTAATGCCCATTGAGCTGGAGAACAATAAGCTGAGAGTCTAGGTTTACAATTAATTCATGAATTTCAAGAGAAATAGCTTCAGTTAAGAATTCAATGACTACATTGTATTCAGTGACATTGTTGGTTGTTCATCCTAGAAAAACACCTTAAAGGTATACCAACTCACCGTTCGATCATAAATCATCCAAGCCGCGGAGGATAGGTTCTGGGTACTGCGAGAGGCACCATCTACGAAACTGACATAAGGAGTGACATACATCTGCACAGTAAGAAACGACATAATAAGTAGGAAAAAATGCTCACAAAGGACACCAGGCCAAAAATGCACAAAAAATGGAAAACACACTTATGTACAAAAGGACATGCACGAGAGACTCATGCATAATATTTTTTGAGGTACATCCCATTTCTGGGATGATTCAATGGATAGCCTTCATAGTCAATTAGCTCATAGGCCCCGTTCTGCAAAACACGGTTAACGATGTAGGGCCCATGCCAAATGGGTTCGAATTTTCCTGCCCCCAGCTTATCATGAGCTTAGTCATACAAGAGTACTAAGTTTCCTTCTATGAATGTACGAGGGGAAACTATATGGTCAAAATGGGTTTTGACCCACTTTTTCTATGCTTCTATGACTAGAGAAGAAAAGCATCGAGTTTCATCAAGCCTCTCTAAATATAGAAGACGTTCTTCCTCTGGCGAGGTATTAGGCATTAATTCGATAACTATCTTGAGAGAAGGAATTTCACATTCAATCAGAAGGGTAGCTTCTAGACCATAAACAAGCTGGAATGGGGTGAATCCAGTTGCATCCTTCATCGAGGTTCGGTAAGCCCAGAGAGTTGAAAATAACATGAGATGCCAATTGGACTTGTACATCGCAATCATACGCTGAAGCATGGTGACTAAAACCTTGTTCACGGATTCAACCTGGCCATTGGCCTGAGGGTAGTATAGTTTTCAACTGTCATGACGCAGACCCAACTTGGAAGTCAACTCAGCCATCATATAATGGCGAAAATGGGAGCCATGGTCAGTGACAATGGCTTGAGGGACACCAAACCTGGTAATCACATGATTGAAAAGAAATTGTGCAGTCGTCTTACTGTCAGCTGTGAGTGTAGGCATTGCTTCATCCCATTTAGTGAATTAGTCCACGTCTATGATAATATAAGCAAGAGAATCCAAAGCGCTGAGCCAAGGGGATTTAGAATATGTGTCGAGAAACACTCTCAAAGGAGTATGATCGGAGGGAGGAGGAACCGAAGCTGAGATAACTTCACAATAACTAATTTCTATTGGGCTTAATGGCATCGCAACACCAAAAAAATCAACCTTCTTAGGAGAAGGAATGATCCAGGGATCAGAAGACGTGGAGATCATGTTGACCTGAGTAGTGTTGGGCGGACGAAGAAAAAAAAGACCCATAAGGGCGGGATCTTTGAAAATTCTCTGCCCTATGCTCTCATAAGGTGTAGGAATATGATCTACATATGGAATGTTTATCTCAGAGGAGGTGGAAGTGAAAAAGGATAACTGATCGATAGTGATGATCTTTCCTTCTTGTGGGAATTGAAGAACATGAAAGAGAGTGGATAGGAAGCATAGCATGGCATGATTCCAACTGCGACCGAGGAGAATATTATAATTGAGCTTGGCTTCAATGACTTCAACCTCGACATTAACCATTTTCTATTCCAACGTTATAGGTAAGCTGGTGAGAACACCCAATAGGGCGAGATTCCCTTCCGTCGAAAGATTCTAAATCATTTGGAGACTGGTTAAGGGCTGGAGAACCAATGGATTTCCAGCATGCAACAGACATGATCCAAGTATATGCACCTTCGTCCACGACTTCTCGACGGATATTCTTACCATTAATCCCAACTTGGATAATCAAGGAAAGCTGGTGAGGGAAACATGGAACAAAATTTTCCAAATAAAAGGTGATAAGGATTGAATCGGCAGGGTCCACCCTTCCAATAGCAGATAGAAAAGCCTTCCGTTGTGACATACAACTCTAAAGCACTTCTAATGAAGACATAGCAGACGACGCCTTGTTGCACTGAAAATTGTCACATTGACATTCTGCTATTTGTATGAGCTCATTATCACTCATACTTCCTCCTTTGCAAATCTAACATATCAGTTCTTCATGTCAAGCCTTGAAAATAAGAGAAAAGTTCTTAAAAATCTCCTTAACTCTGGTATTGCATTTTCTCTTTATCTTGCCTGCGGTCCCGCACCTAATGTTCATGACTCCTACATACCTGAACGCACTTTCTCTGTGTTATGGGTGCGGAACCCTGTAGAAGATTAAAAAGGCGCAAGTAAACTCAAAAATATCACTTTCAGTAAATTCTAGAAGCCTCTAGAAAGAATCTTGTGGTGGCAGGACCGCTCTTTTCAGGTTCATGTATCCCTTACCTTAAGGAGCTAACCCCTTGATGTGAGGAGCTTATCCCTTTGAAGGAGGATTCTATCCCTTCATAGTTGGAACTGAAACCTCCTTTTTTCCAATATAAAAAGAGGCATTGGGTAGCCTCAAGGGGAGTTGAAGCTTTAGAATTATTTGAGGTTAAGTGTTGTTGGGATTCAGACTCATTTAACTGAGATTTTTGTGAGGAGTGATCACATACCTCTATCTGTCTTGGTTGGAAGAGTGCAAGGCTTGTCAGAGTAGAGGAGATTCCTGCTTCGGACCCCGGGAAGGCTTGTTCAACATCAAGGCTAAGTTTGTAAGGTTTTCCTTCTTTCAAAGTTAATACAAATGAATTCATTTTTCTCAATAAGTTGTTAATTAACTGTTTATTTCATTGATTCCTTGATCACCATGATAAGCATGATTTGTGATGTTTACTATATATGTGCTATTTAATGTTTGCTTGTTTGTGACTGTAGGTTTATGAAGATAACTCCTTCAAGTGCACGAGGGACAACAACTTCGAAAAAGTATTGGATCTACGGTAAGTCCTTAACACCTTTATAGTATTCTTTTGTAAATCACATATGTTTAGAGAAATATAGGTTTATTTGGCTATTTGTTGCTAGATTACCTTTTGGTACTAAGGAGATCAATCTTGTCCGCAAGATTGATTAATCTGCCCAACAAATTGGTGACTCCACTGGGGAAGATTCTTGTTGTTTTTGGTTCTCCTTTATTTTGATTTGAGGAAAAAATTTTCCTGGTTTTTGATTGATGGATATCTGCCTGGGTAGCTTAGGTTTTCTCTGTTTTTGAAAATTTTGAAATCTTTTATGTTTTTCTTGAACTTTTCTAGTGACCGCGCTCTGTTCTTTTGCACAGTGCGGGCAGTTTCACACTTTCATTAAGTAACCAGTGCGGGACCACACCTATTACTTCTGGGAGCTTGTAGACCCTGTTAAAATTTTGGAAAAATTCCAGATTTCTTTATCCAGTTTATCTTTAATTTTATTTAGAGTTTTTTAGTATCTTCCCAGATTGGTGTTGTTTCTGTCAAAAGCCTTTTGTGAATGAGTTCCAGCAGTATTTATGTTTTTGATGATTTTCTAGAAGTTTTTCAAGTTGGATTGCTTTTCGTTTGGTCTATGTAGTGACTCAAAGCATTGGAAGTTTGAAATACCTTAGATTACATTGGTATTTTTTCCTTCTTGCTAAGTCTGACCTGGTTGTGAAATCCATCCTTTATTGAGAAATAGATCTATTTGTTTCTTTGCAAATCTTCGAAAAAACTTTGTTATAGGTTTTGAATTTCATTTTTATAAAAGGAAACATATCTTGATGTTTTTTTATTTTCTTTTTATTCTGGACAAATAGATCCTTAGTTTACTGAACAACTAAGTAAAACATTCTTCAAAAAATATTAAAGCTTTTATTCAATTAGATTTTCAAAGTTTGTAGATCTCAAGATTAATTTTTGTAGTTTTGAGTGCTTTTAAAATTTGTAGATTTCTTTTGAAGGAAAGTTGTTTTTGTAGTTTTAGTTTTGAAAGTGAAAGGATTTTAGTGTGAGCATTGATAAATTGTCTCGTTTTGTGTTCTTGTTGAAAATAAAAAATATTTTCTTCCAGTTATTCTTTATGTTCAAAGAAAGAATTGTCTCTTAAAAAGAATTGCATTCTCGAACTCTTTCTTTAGCTAGAATTTCATTAAAAGAAAAACGAATTGATTATCATTTTTAGGTGCATTTTTAGTGTTTTTGGAAGTCGAGTCTTCACACCTATTGACTTAAAGAACAACCCATAAAATTAACGCTTAATTAAAATTAATCTAGTAATCTTTTTATTTCTAGGGCTCTTATCACCAACATAGCTTAGGCTAGTATCTTGGAGTGGGGAGTAATTAACTCTCCAAGATAGTAAAAACAAACAAGTAGATAAATCTTGTGGTAGGAAATAAATCCAATTGTAATTGGTACAATCTGGGAAGCTTCTCTTAAAGAAGTTAATCACGAGGTCATGTCCGAACCTTTGAGGCAATCAATTCTGTTTCATTGGGAAAGATAGAATATTCTGTGCACATTACAAACGGTAAACCTCAGATTAACCATTGTCGAGGAGCCTGGGGTCACTTGTCAGTAAACCTCAAATTAACCATGTCGAGGAGCCTTCAAGGGGATTGAGCTTTGTTACTCTGCCCTTGCGTGTGGAATTGGATCATAGATTGTTCCCCCAGTTGTATTTTTTATTGTTGGTAACCTTAGCGTCCATAAGCTTAAGATTATTTCCTAAGGTGACGGTGAAGGAAAGATCTCACTGTACCTGGAGCAGACATCAACTAGACTCACTTGGACTCTCTGGGGGGTTCTCTTCACTCGAGATGGTTTTGTGAAGAAACTTGTGCCAGTCTATTTCACTAAGCAGGTTGTCGAGGTAACTGTTCCAACCACCCTTTCTATATTAAATTTCTACTAAGTTGGATTTCATCACCAACTAGTGTTTTTAGTACGGGAAGTTATTGTTTGTGTGTGGTTTGAACTCTTAGATTTTTAGGCGTGTGATTCATCTGTTTGCTTCTTTAGAGACTTTAGGTGTTTTTATTGAGATTTTCTTTGTTTTCGTGTGATTGGTTAATATTTAATCGTGGCAGAATTACCGAGACAATCCCAGAGACTTCAGGGGAAGCCCCCTGAATATACACCAAGTCAACTTGAAGAGTTGTGTGCTCTAGTATCATCTAGTAGCAGTATAATTAGATCAACAGAAATTGGAAGTTCATCTATAGTTGTTCATCCTGATCATCAAAGACCCACAACATAACATATTCAAGAACCGATTTCAGTTTCAGAAGTTACTGGTAGTATTTCTCCTTCCAGTTAACTAGCTGACGAACCTGAAATTTTTGAGCCTGAAACTGAACATTCTATTTTGGAAACATCCTCAGGATTTATTACACCAACTTCTAGCAATCCTGGTTCACCTAGCGTAAGAAATATTGTTACTAAAGATCTTCCATCTGGCATCATTTCTATTGAAGAAATTGCTAGTCCAAACGAAGAGATATCTCTTCCCGAATCCCCTCAGTCTTTAAATCTTAGGGAGCGTGAATCCATTTTCTACAGCCCTATTCGGAATGATGCTTGGTATCTATCTTTGACAAATTTTTTAGAAAACCCGGGGCTTGATTTTTCTCCACCTCGAATTCCATTTCATCCTACGCCCAGAGGTTATTATCCTTCATCCATTATGGCAGGAGAATCATCTATGTTTTCCTAGACACCAGAAGCATTTTTACACGGTGGTCCTTCTGTTCCTTCGGGATATCAGGCTCTATCTGGTACTTTCTCTGGAGCAGATCCTCGACCGATTGAACAAGTATTATCATCTAGTCTTAATGGAATTAAAACTGAAATGTCGAGTGCAAAGCAAATCTTTATGATGTCTGGTAATATTCTGAATCCTCAACCTCAACGCAGTCAATTATCGCCTGGAGGAAAATTTCAGGGAAGTCAGTTACCGCCTGGGGGGTGACCTCAGGGTAGTCAATTACCCCCTGGGGGGCAACCTTCAAGCAGCCAGTTACCACTCGGGGGGCAACCTCAAGGTAGCATTTTCCCAGGACAAACTATGGGACAATATTATTTTGGAGAACAACCTCAAGGATAGTACATACCTCAAGCTTATCAACCTTCAGGACAGTACATACACCAAGGTCAACCCCAAACTCAATATGTTCCTCAATGTCCTTATAAACCTCAGTTTCAGTATGTGCCTCAGGGTTATCAACCTCAAGGTCAGTACCCAATTCAAGGTTTCCAACCGCTTTCTGGTCAATCATCTGTACAAGGAGCCAGAAATTTGCCACTTACTTATCAACCCTACATTCAACCAGGCTATGGTCCTTATGTACAACCTTCTATAGGACAATACCTCGGAATGAACATGGTGTGGGATCCATCCCAAAATAAACAGACTATGCAACCTAATGTGTAGTTGTCTACTCAACCTGGACAGCGTTTGGTTTCTGGTCCAACCCAGCAACCTATCCAGCCTACTATTCAAACCCCTGCACCTGGTTCTGTTCAGCAGTCTGGGCCTAGTACACCTCAGACTCCGCCTCAAACTGCTGCAACATCTATTCAACCTATAACACCTGTTTCTGGAGTATCTGTAGCTCTGATTTCTTCTATCCTTACATCCGTGCAAATCCTTCAAGTCTTTTTACCCCAGTTAGGACCTTCAGTTCAGACTTTGGTCCAGATACCCGCGAGAGAAGCTGGTACAAGTATGATTTCACAAGTCAACCGCAATTCACGTATCAACCGTACCAGGGACAGCCTCAATTCGATCCTGTTTCACAAAACCTAGCTTATCAGTATCAGCCATACCCTGGCTATACTTATCAATAGCCTCAACAAGCCTAGTTTGGTCTGGTTAATCCTGGTTACTCGGGAGGATATACCATTCCTAATGCAAATACAATTCCCAGTTATCCTGGGTATCCTCCTCCCAGAACTGCTTTGGCTACTCAAGGTTTTCGCGACCCTAACCGTCAGTTACCATTTATTGCAACTTTGGATTTACCTGATTTGACACACCTTACGAATGATCCAATTTTCTATTATCCGTACTGGCCGCCAATGCCGCATAAGTTGCCCAGTGATATACCAAAATTTGAGGGTAAGTTAGGAGAGGATCCGTCAAATCACATTATGACTTATCACCTCTGGTGTGCATCTAATTCAATAATTGATGATTCAATTCACTTATGTCTTTTCCAAATAACTCTTATTGGTCTTGCCGCCAAATGGAACATTGAGTTACCATGAGGCTCTTTTAATAATTTCAGTCAGTTAGCAACTGCCTTCTTGACTCATTTTTAGTTGCCTATCAGATACGAAAATGGCATGGAACTATTTACTTCACTAAAGTAATCCACATCCACATATATTTCTGATCATATTCATGAATGGTGATGTAGAAGGCGTTTGGTGAAAGTTTACATTCCGGATCAAATTTTGGCGGAATGGTTTGTTAAATCATTATTACCCAAAATCATTGAAGATGTAGCTAAGGCAGGAGTTGTTACTAAGGAGAAATTCATTGCTCAAGCTCAGTATCTCGACCTCGTCTACACACAGTCAGGTACTTTACATGAAAAAATCCCTGATTTTCCAAAACAAGGTCAAATAACTGCAGCTCCTTCAGGGTCTCATGCCGCTGATGGTATGATTGGTACAGTTAATACTAAAAGCAAGAAGAAATATTCAAATAATTCTTCTCCTATTATAACTTTACCTGATTCCCCGAAAGGAGAGTCTTCCCCCGAAATTTCTGTCGACATTCATGTCGTAGAGACATCTACGTCCAAATCTAAATCTGGCGGTAAAAATAAAGGGAAGAATAAAAACAAAAAAATTCAAAAGATAAAACTGATAAAAATGAATCTAATGAAGAAAAACGCAAGCCTCGCTATCCTTGTTACATTTGCGATGAGGATCATTTTACTAAAGAATGCCCACATCGAGCAGAGGTTTCGAAATTCGTTAAAGGTTCAAAACAACCTGCTGTCTTGAAGGATCCTTTTCCCAATCAAGATAGTAAGATGATTGGTTCTACCTCGAATGCCTCAGAAGAACCTATTCTGATGATGTCTCATGTCAGGATTATGACGTGATCGCAAGATTATGGTAGTAAGAAGCCTGTTGATGGTAAAGAAGTAGAATCTTCTAATGCAAACACATCAACTACACCTCCTCCTGTTTCTGGTCCGCTACAGATCGATAAACCCAATCCAGACTTAGTAATCAAACTGCCTGCTAAAGGGGTTCTTTGTAAATCAGCTTTCAATCCACATGCGAGAGCTGCTCAGAATTACAACATTGTTGAGGACTTAGCTATTTCTCCTTCAGCAATGTTAGCTTTGGAAGTGCTACAATCGTGCCTAGCACAGCGTAAATTAATTTTGTCTTCCATAGGAGCTGTCGATATTCAGGACTAGAACCTAATAATCTTCAATTTAGAGAATATACACCTCGCCTACCTCACCAAATGGCTTTCCAAATTCCAGTATTAGTAAAAAACAGACCGATATTTTGGACTATGATTGATGAGGGAGCTTCAACGTGTATTATGTTGATCCAGTGTTGGAAATCGCTTGGTTCTCCTACACTCAATCAGTCTCCGAAAATTCTAAAGGCTTTTGATGGCCGAGTTTTCCACCCTTTTGGTATTTTGCAGGATTTACCCATAGGGGTCGAAGGTAAAACCGTAAATGTAGATGTGGAAGTGGTTGATGCCACTTTAGATGACAACCTTCTCCTAGGTCGTAGTTGGTCTTATGCTATGACTGCTATTGTTTCTTCGGTCTTTCAGCTTATAAAATTTCCACATCAAGGAAAGATTGTTACAATAGATCAGTTAACTTGTTTTTCTTCCAATCTAGCCTCTACAGAAACAATCGAGCACGTCGATAAAATGACTATCCCTTACAAAGATGTTGGATTAGGTTTGATTAAAGATTCTGGTTTACTAGGAAATTTTTCCTTTCCTCCTCCTAACGTATCGCCTTCTATCGTAAGTATTCATATGACTTCATCAAATACTATTATATTTGATGATCCTTGGATCGTACCTTCTGACTCCGAGTTAGATTCATTTGATGGCATGATGCCTTTGAGTCCATTTGAAATTGCATATCAGGCTGTACAGTCACTTTCCGACCCTTCTTCAACCGAAACTGATCCAATGAATGGGATCCATGAGGAATCACTTTCTATATCTGGTTCAGCCACAACGAAATTTCCCTATCTTGTTCATACTAATGAGAAAATTCGTGAAATTTTTTATGTTGATGATTTACCATGGGAAGATCTACATCACCGATCTTCATTTTTACCTGAGCTGGATCATTTTGAAGATGATTTCGCTTCTATTTTTAATGTTGAATATGTGAAAGAACTGCAGAATCCATTGCGAAATCCTGATTCTAAGTTAAATTTGGAAAATATTTCTCGAATGATTCCAATTGACATTTCAGTAAAGCCAGGAATAATTGAAAACATTCATATAGGTGCTTGTTGTACGGAAGATGAAATTCAAACTTATAAAGCCCTATTTCAAGAATTCTGTGACGTGTTTTCCTGGTCATATGAAGAAATTCCAGGAATCAATCCGTCAATTGTCATACATAAAATCAAGACTTACCTGGATGCCAAACCTATTTGTCAACGTTTACGTCAAATACACCCAAGAAAAGCTGCTGCTATCAAAGCTGAAGTTGAGAATTTATTTCGTGCAGGTTTCATTTATCCAATTACTTTAACCGATTGGGTATCGAATATTGTTCCTGTTGACAAAAAACAAGGAACGATAAGAGTATTTATCGATTATAGGGATACTAATCGAGATTGTCCTAAAGACAATTATCCAACCCCCTATATCGATCAAATTATTGATGATTTTTCCGGTAGTGAAATGTTTTCCTTTATGGATGGTTTTTCTGGTTACAATCAAATAAACATACTCCTTGCTAATCAGCCAAAAATAGCTTTCATTTATCCATGGGGGACATTTTCTTATTGCAAAATACCCTTTGGATTGAAGAACGTTGGGGAAACTTTTCAAAGGGCCATGTCTTACGCATTTCATGACATTAAGCACATTGTGCAGCCTTATCTCGATGATTTACCTGCTCACTCATCATGTAGGGCAGACCATCTCACTCATTTACGAGAAATCTTTATGAGATGTAGGCATTATCGAATTCGGATGAATCCACACAAATGTGTTTTCTGTGTAGAATTGGGTCGCTTACTGGGATTTATTGTTTCAAAAGAAGGCATTCACGTTGATCCGTAGAAGGTCAAAGCTATTGTTAATCTACCTCCTCCTTCGACTCTGCGCCAACTCCAAATTTTACAGGGGAAAGAAAAAATTTTACGTCGGTTCATTCCTAACTATGTCGAGTAAACAAAAGGTTTTACCAAGTTGTTAAAACAGAATGTTCCATTCTTTTGGGATGAGATCGCTAATCGATCTTTTGATGCACTTAAACATGCGTTGACCCATGCACCGTTATTGCATCCTCCCAATTACAATCGGGACTATTTTTTGTACCTCATCGCCTCTCATTCCACCATTGGGATGGTTTTAGTTCAGGAAGATGAATTCAACAATGAACATGTGATTTACTATCTTAGTCGAAATCTGCATCCGACTGAGATCAAATACACGCATGTGGAGAAATTGGCCTTGGTAGCTGTTCAAGTTGTCCAACGATTTCGACACTACATCTTATTACGCAAAACCATAGTAATTTATGAATGTAACCCTATGATGTACATATTGACCAAACAATTGCTAGGGGGCAAGTATTCCAAATGGATAGTTATCCTGTAGGAATTTGACTTGGAATTTGAAAAATCCAAGGCAAAGAAATCTTTGGTTTTTGCTGAACTGATTTGTGATTTCCCCTCTACTGATACTGAAACTGTGGCGGAGCAGCCCATTGCAGACGAATCCTTGTTTCTAATCAGTACTCTTGATCCTTGGTATGGGGATATTATTGTTTATCTCCAAACCCAATATTTTCGGCCTGAAATATCACGATCTCAACAATGGAAAATACGTTTCCAATCCCAACAATAAAATATTATTGGTGATACACTCTATCGTCGTGGAGCGAATTCTGTTTTTTGACACTGTCTTATTCATGAAGAAGCTGAGAAGGTTTTTAATGACTACTATTCTGAAGCATGTGGCGGTCATATGTCTGGGTATGCCATAGCCCAAAAGATATTGTGCACTAGTTATTTCTGGCCATCGTTATTCAAAGATTGTATTTATGCAGTCCGGAAATGCCACAATTTTCATGTCTTCGATCGTAAAATGCGTGCGCCACTCGCTCCTCTTCACCCTATAATTTCTTTTGGTCCTTTTGCAAAGTGGGGTATTGACTTTATTACATGTAACCCTCACTCGGTCGGGGGGCATGTGCATATTATCTTAGCGGTAGATTATTTTACTAAGTGGGCCGAGGCGATGCCTACATTTTCGGTAGATGGCAAAACTGCTGCAATTTTTGTATTCAATCATATAATTGCTAGATTCAGTGTTCCTCAAGCTATTATTATTGATCATGGAAGTCATTTTTGAAATAGCATGATGACTGAACTGACAGATCAACTTGGCCTACGCCACGATAGTTCTACTCCATATTATCCGTAGACTAATGGTCTGGTTGAAGTTATCAATAAAGTTTTCGTCACTATTATTAAATGAATTATTGGTATTCATAAGTCGAATTGGAATTCCATGTTATTTTTAGCACTTTGGGCATATCGGACCTCAGTAAAAACATCAACTAGTTTACGGTTTGGAAGTTGTGTTGCCTATTGAATGCGAAATTCCGTCATTGAAATTAGCCATAGAATTACTCCCTGCTACGTCTGAAGAGGAGAAGTGTTTTTTGTACTTGGCTCAGCTAGATGAGAATCGATGAAATGCTGCATTAGCAAACGAAGCTCATGTCAAATTAATAAAGGCTCAGTATGATAGAAATTTTACCCCTCGTATTTTTTCAGAAGGAGACCTAGTCTTAATGTACAATCAAGCCAAAGATAAGTTGAGAAGATTTTACAATGGTGCCTATGTAACATGGGTCCTCGTTCGTTGTTGCTCACGCAAGCAATTTTGTCGTTATTCTTAATTGTATCCAGACAAACTTAAATGGCCTCGATTCGAAGAGGTATTATGCTTAAATTTTGTGTGGAGATTTATTATTTATTTCTTCATCAGCAACAGTCAGAATAAGTGCATGAGCTCACATGGAGCAGTCACTATCCCACTGATCCTGAAGTCTGAACTCATAGCCGCACAGCCGGATCTTCAACCCACTGAGCGGGGTGTACAACTGTTACTACTACCTTCCAGAAGCTTGGGTTATCTATTCACCCTCTGATGAGTTAGTATCTATGCATGGCGTAAGTCTCAGTCAAATAACAAATAACATTGCAGAGTATAGTGCAGTGATTGAGTTATTATCTGAATCCATATCACTTGGAATTCGGAGTTTGATTGTTAGGTTGGATTCTAAACTCGTTGTATTACAGCTTAACAGGGTTTATGCCATTATAAATCTAGTATTATTATGGTTATTTTTTAGAGTTCGTCTCTTGGAACATGAATTTGATTACATTGAATATTAGCATATTCCAAGACATTTAAATACGCAAGTATGCAATCAGCTCTCAGCATGATAAAATGACATTTTAATAAGAACAAATAAATTTAAATAATATATTCATAATATAAAATATATTTAATAGTGATATATCATAGTATATAAGTGTTTCAAAAAATATAAATCATCTTCGATCATAGGTTGGAAACACCTTATGATCGGCAAAAATGATATACAAAAGATCAAAAATATGAGTCTACGACACGATCATCCTATCACTGATGATGATCATGATAAGAGACCACTGCCCGGGCCACCTTACATAGGAAACTCCTAAAAAGTCCTGGGACACCAATCACATATCTCTATAATCTGAGCAGGATATCGTCTATGTCACTCTCTGGAATGTCTAGAGTCAGGCGCTCTAGGTGATGCTCTAAATCAGACAGAATATCTACTGATTGGCCCTCTGGGGCTGGTGCTGTGGCAGTTAGGTGCCTCCTCTCATAAGGCTGGAGATGGGTTGGTCGCCTTGGGTCCACATCTGCATTTAAAAATTTTGGTTATTAATTTCAAGATGATTTAAAAAAAAAAATTAGAACTTAGAAATTGTTGAAAAATTATTTTTACCTGATTCATCCCACTGTTCCCCTGCTAGGAGAGCCATCTCTCGGTCACCACGAAAATCTATCTCGGCGTATGGAAAGTCCTCTATAACAAAAAAATGGTGTTCTAGCCAACGAAAATATGAAGGAGGAAATTGAACAACCTCGACGCCCTCGGCAGCATGACGGGCCATCAAAGCAACCCAACGAACCATCCTAGGTTCTCGAGGTCGACCAACATCAACAGGAATGTTCTACGGAGCTAACATGGGGATCCTCTCTAGAGCAAAGGTGACTACAATGGATCCATATCCAAAGTTGTTTAGCTTTCCATTCTTTGCTCTGGTTAGTTGGCCTTTTACATTGGCCAACACAACTTTGCACCAGTTGAAATGGTGCCTTGAAAACAGTATACATCAATGCGCATCTGGGAACCGGTAGCCACATGCAATGTTGCGCTCCCACACGGTCTGGTGACAGTAAATGCAATAAATTTAAGCTCGGGATGGATGATAGTTTTTATGTCAATCCGTTTGTCCCGGGGGTCTTCCTGATCATCACAGAACTCTATTCAAAAACTAGCGACAGACTGGCCACCTGGCCTAGTCCCAAACAGAGAAATTTGTTCGCCCCTCTTGGAAAAACCAGTCAAAAAATAGATATCCTCCAGCTAAATTTTGAGCTGGTGGCCACCAATAATGAAACACTGGTCCTGTACATTCCACCTGTTCACCAACCACGTTAGGATGTCTACCTGTGCCCTCATGCCCTGAATGGCCCAGAATTTATACAAACTGCATGCTCTTAATGCCTGCATTGTAGGAAAATGAAGCATTGCAGCATAATCTACGTCTTCATGCTCACGCTCTCTCCAAATTACCATCTTGTATGTCCTACAATGCATAAAAAGACCTATTAGAACAAGATTTTTTGAAAAATTTTGGGCGACATTTGAGAAAATTTAGTTCGAAATTTAATTGCGCGGGGTCCGCACTTTGTTCTCATACACAGTGTGTAGGAACGCACAGGCGCTGTGAGATGAGTGCCAACCCACAACTTTTTTCTATGTAGGAAAAATTTGGGGTCTGCAGGGCCCGCGTGTTGCACCTGCGGACCCCTGTGGGCAATTTTTCAAACATATTTTTCTCTTAAAAATGAAATCTAAAGCCTAAAAATGAAATGTAAATGGATGAAATGAAATATTTGGAGGTTGTGGATTACATGGATCTGACGATTCTCGATTTCATTCGACGAATTTTCCAGAATCTTCACAGGAACTTTTTTACCCAAAAGCTTTTACTTTTCACTCTGAACTCAAATGGTAAAAATGAAGTTAGAAAAGTCTTTTTTATAAGTTTTTTCGAATAAATGAATTTTTAATTTGTTTATTTTTCACTTTAAAAGGGTTATTTTTGAAAGCATTTTTATTTATCTTAAACAGGTATGTGTAATGTTTCAAGTTTTTGTTCAGAAATTGGATTTTCCAGGAAAATTGATCGTTTTTCAACAAGGAGCATACTTTTATCACTTTTTCGGACTCTTTCAAAAATTTACGAAAAAGAGAAAACTTGGAGTCCTCTTTTAAGCTCTTTTCAGACTCTCAAAAATTGAAAATATTGCCGAGCACTTGATTATTTGAACTCGTTAAAATAAATGAATGATCATCCCTTCAGTATAAGTTTACCCCTTTTACGGACTGAAATGGACTATTTACGAAAAAGGTATACGTTGACTAATTACGGTCAATAGAGTTCTCTCCTACATTATTTTATCCTTTTTCGGGCTTGAGAGACTAAATTTACGAAAAATTACCCCCATGGAGTCTTCTTAAGTTTTTTCTTCTGACTCTCTAAAATTCAAAAAAAACACCGAGTTTCTCCTATACTGGACTTGTTAAAATGTAACAGTAAAGGACCTGTTCAATTTTAAATAGGAACGAACCACTCCTTCTTAGGGTTCAAATCTTAAAATAAGTTGGACTCATCCGAAGGATGAGCTTATAAACATGAAAATTTTATCCTCCTCAAGCTTGTCAAAAATAAAGAGGTACTTGCCAGAAATGGTGGGGGAAAAGAGAGGAAAATGAACCTATTTGTTGTATTTTGATTATTCAAAAAGCCATTAACCACTCTTGAACACGACACTTTTGTTCACCTGGGTTAGGAAAATCCTTTGCCTAGCAGTTAATCAAACCATATTGAAAGTTTTTAGCTGGTTTCTGGGTATTAGCTTTGGGTCAATTGTTACCAAGCCATCTACAGTGTTGTTATGTGTTCAAGAGGACAGTTCAAATAAACCATTCATCTGCAAAATATCTGTCATCCATTTTGACCATCCCTGAGTCAGTCCTTGCCAATATGTTTCTTCAAAACTTGAACTATGATTTCGTGTTGTGGGCTTGCCCACAACAGATCACTTCCTATCGACGACAGCCCATTATCTAGGAAGTTGATCTAGAAATCGCCATTACCTTGAAATTTGCATGCCTCAATGGCAGGTTTCTCACCTTTGACGACAGGTTACATCATTCACTTTCGATTGAATGATTCCGTGACATGTTCGACTTTAGCTCATTGATTCACATTTCATGGATTGTACTGAGTACTTTGAGAGACATTGACATTATTGGTGGATACTCTCATGCTTGTTAACAGTTTACATCATTGACTGGTAATCAAGTGGTTTCTACCATGTTCGACTTCGACACATTCATTCACACGGATAGAATCGTACTGGTTCGAGAAGCGGAAATCAAGACTCTGGATCTAGTTTCTACCATCCAGGATGCGAGGAATTTTGTTATTCATTTATACAATATACTATTCATAAACATATGGCTGCGTCCATACTGTGTCTACACATGTCTATACTGTTGATGTATTCAAAAATCACTCTTGTATTAGAACATTTTAAATCAATTTCTAGTTAGTTTTGATCTGAGTATGGGAATTCCTACCTCAGCGATGATATGTACACATATATATTTTGCATTGAATGTTTTTACAGGTTCCAACTAGGGGGTCCACAGGATGATCCTTGAAATGATAAAGTACTGCACTCTTCATATATGACAGACTTCAGCTTCATCTATTTCAGACTTTGCACTTTAGGGGGAAATTTGTTGCACTGAAAATTGTCACATTGACATTTTTCTATTTGCATGAGCTCACTATCACTCATACTTCCTCCTTTGCAAGTCTAACATATCAGTTCTTCATGTCAAGCCTTGAAAATAAGAGAAAATTTCTTAAAAATCTCCTTAACTCTGGTATTGCACTTTCTCTTTATCTTGCCTGTGGTCCCGCACCTAATGTTCATGACTCCTGCGTACCTGAATGCACTTTCTCTGTGTTATGGGTGCGTACCCCTGTAGAAGATTAAAAAGGCACAAGAAAACTCAAAAATCTCACTTTCAGTAAATTCTAGAAGCCTCTAGAAAGAATCTTGCGGTGGCAAGACTGCTCTTTTGAGATTCATGTATCCCTTACCTTAAGGAGCTAACCCCTTTATGTGAGGAGCTTATCCCTTTGAAGGAGGATTCTATCCCTTCATATTTGGAACTGAAACCTCCTCTTTTCCACTATAAAAAGAGGCATTGGGTAGCCTCAAGGGGAGTTGAAGCTTTAGAATGATTTGAGGTTAAGTGCTGTTGGGATTCAAACTCATTTAACTGAGATTTCTGTGAGGAGAGATCACATACCTCTATCTGTCTTGGTTGGAAGAGTGCAAGGCTTGTCAGAGTAGAGGAGATTCTTGCTTTGGACCCTGAGAAGGCCTGTTTAACATCAAGGCTAAGGTTGTAAGGTTTTCCTTCTTTCAAAGTTAATACAAATGAATTCATTTTTCTCAATAAGTTGTTAATTAACTGTTTATTTCATGGATTCCTTGATCACCATGATAAGCATGATTTATGATGTTTACTATATAGGTGCTATTTAATGTTTTCTTGTTTGTGACTGCAAGTTTATGAAGATAACTCCTTCAAGTGCATGAGGGACAACAACTTCGAACAAGCATTGGATCTACAATAAGTCCTTAACATCTTTATAGTATTCTTTTGTAAATCAAATATGTTTAGAGAAAGATAGGTTTATTTGGCTATTTGTTGCTAGATTACCTTTTGGTACTAGGGAGATCGATCTTTTCCATAAGATTGATTAATCTACCCAACACGCCTGAACCAAATCCTCAACAATATTGTATTGTTGAGTGACACGGGCGTTTGTGTTATAGGAAGACTTACGGAGCATGCCTTTAGAGGGTGGTCATACAACGGGCTCAGGACTCGGCCTTTCAATTTGACGAGGGCTAGAAGCAGGTGGGGGAGGAGGACCATCTATGATCTCTTTCCCTGCTACCTGACATGGTTCGGTATAATCCTTCGATCTGGTAGCAATAGATATGGGTGCAACATAATTCATCATAAAAACCCGAGAGCCAAAAGGGGTAGAGGACTGAGGTTGCTCCACCAATTGAGTTTGTTGCAATGGGAACAATTATTTAAGAACATTTAGAGTTCCTTAAGTGCCTTTGAGCAGTCGACTCACCTCAACCCGTCATGGAAAGTCCTTGGTGTAGTGCTTATCGTCACATATCAGACAAGGGTACTTTGGTTTACATTTCTAACCATCATCGGCATTGGGTTTAAGAGAATCATGTTTCGAGGTATCGCCTTTGGCCTTGCCTTTATCCTTTTTCTTAACTTTGGAAATTTTATCTGCCAGGGTGGATTGGACAACATTCACTTCCGTGTTCTAACTAGGATTATGAGGTGGCTGAGAAGCAGTATCATTGGAAGAAGTAGATTTTTGCTTCACAGGATTGATAGAAGACTTACGAGAAGTCTGAGACACATAACCAATGATACCGTCAACAGATGGTGTCGTCGGTGCTTTGGAAGTTCCATGTCATGGAGCATTGAGAAAGAGTTCATAAAGCGTGTCGAATTGAGAGTACATGAGATCGAGGTACTGGGCATGAGCGATGGCTTGTTCCTCAATAACACATACCCCCATAGTGATGTCCTTAGTGATCAGACTGATAAAAGAGGTAGTGAACCAATCAGTCAGAAGTTGATCAGGGATTTCAAACTTGATCAAATGACGATGTTGCCTCCATTCATGAATATGATTAGAGATATAATTAGCCCGGTCATGTTTCAAGGATGTTAGGAGGTGCATCCAAGTTTCATAACGAACTGGTAACTGAAAATGCGTGAGCACTGAGAAATTCCATGGTAAGAGAGTTGCAATCTTGAAAGATGCCGCGGGAGAGCTCAATGTACCACTTTGCAGTGGCACCAGTGAGAGTCCTTTGGAAAAGACATAAACGAATCGAATCATCAACCGAGGAGTTAGAGGAGCACCATAGATGGTATGTCATAACATGTGCCTAGGGGTATTCTCCAGACTTTAATTCAAACTTGGGACAATTGCCGGGGATTTTGGTGGGAACTAGGGGACAATATGGATTATCAAGGATGGGATCATTCGTTAACTTCGACACATCAAGCAGTTCCAGTGTAGAAAGGAATGGAAATTTTAGATTGAAAGGCATTGCATGCCTTTGATAGAAACCAATATTGGGGTTCCAACTGGGCCAGGAGAAATTCTGAGCCCATATGTTCTGTGTCAGAGGATTTTTTCCATACGGGTTATAATTTTGATAATTCTTCCCATAATTTGGTTGGGGACCAAGGTACTGATTCCGAGTGAACCATTGAGGTCCTGTTTGAGCAACATATGGATTTTTTTGCAGGATGTAAAAATTTTCTTGGGGCGGACCTTGTACCGTCAAAGGTTGACCTTGAGGAATGAAAGGTGGGCCTTGAAGCTACACAGGCTATCCCTAGGGTGCAAGTTGGCCCAGATACTGAGGTTGAAAAGGTTTTCCCTGGGGTCCAGGTTGACCTAGATACTAAGCTTGAACATATTGTCCATAGGATGTAGGTTTACCTGAAGGAAGTGGACCAGGTTGCCCCTGAATACCAGGTTGACCTAAAGGTTGAGATGAGCTAGGTTGCCCCTAAAGACCAGGTTGGCCTGGCTGACCAGTAGAGGGTTGGCCTTGTTGTACAAGAGATGGACCTTGATGAACATAATGATGGTTTAGTTGCACAAAAGGTTGTCCCTGAGGTGGATAGGTTTTCCCTTGAGGAGCATAAGGTGCTCCTTACTGAACATAAGGTTAACCAACAGGATGGTAGGGTTGTCCCTTTTGGACCAAAGGTTGTCCCTAAATGGATTGTCCTTGTGGACCATAGGGTTGTCCCTATAGGTACGTAAACTAGTTGGGGTTAACCGGTATTTGTGGTGTTTGAACATACAATGGACCTTGTGGAACATGCCCATGGTAATAGATGTGATTTTTGTACTCATCATAGTAATGTGGAGGGTTTATGGGAGCTTGAACCTGCTGAGAACACTGGGGGAAGTAATTTTGTTGTTGAATAGCCATCATATACCAGTTGTATGCCAAACCTCCAAGAATAGGATTAGAGGAGCTTGATGCACTACCAATAGGTTGATGGACTCCCGATACGTGAGGCTGTGATCCAATCACAACGGGTCCAACAGGTATCACAGAAGCATTAGGAAGCATTACACTAACAACAGAAGATGATACCAATGATGGAATCACACTAGTGGATGGTGTGGAGGAAGCTACACAAATAGTGGCTAGGTTTGGACAAACATAACCATCGTTGAAACAATGGGAGTAGAAGAGGATATACCTAACACGAACAACCCTCCAGAAGAAGTCGTTGTACTTGACCTTATCGTATTTTGATACAGATATGTAGCACCAGAGATTAATTGACCCAAAGAATGATAACCAGTCATGAGAGTTGAAGGTTGAGAGGAAGGTTGAGTCATGACATGAAGAAAATTCTCTGGAGGGAACTGATATTCTCCCGTAGAAACATAAGTCTCTTCACTACTAATAGGACTCATGGCATCCATATCAGATGAAGACATGTTGTTGGTGAAAAGGTGATGAGTGGTGGCAAGTAAAGCACATGATAATGGTGAATCAAGTGGTTCTGAGGGTGTTAGGATCCTATAATAATAGGATTCATAATTTTGAATTGACTATGATTAGTATTGTAATATGTACATACTTTTCTTTCTGCAAATTGTTTTCCCATATTGAAAAATGTAAAGAGGGTAAAAGTCCTAAAATAAATATCAAAGGACTGAAAAGAAAAAGATAAAAAGAATATAAAAAATTAATCCCAACAAAAAAGAGATAAAAATAGATCATGAAAGTGATGCAAATTCCAATTCCACTACTTTTTACTTTACTTTGCAAAATAAGATTGTGTGCAGCTTGTCAAAAATGCCACAATCCATGAAGGTCAAACTGCTTAATCTTGATCTTTCATGCTTTAAATTTCATGCTGATAGATAGAATAAAGATCTAGCCAAACTGTCTAATCTTGGAAGATTAGTAGTTAGGTAGAGAATAATAAATGAGCTCAACAGTTTAATCTGAGCCATTGGAAGTAATAAGGTTAGAATTAAATAGTTTGTTGTTAAAAGAAAAATAAAAAATTTTATGCAAGCTCAAATGCACCCAAATGAATAGGGTAGATGATGGGTAGGAAGAAGCAGTTTTCACAAGGCATGGATAGCAAAAAATTATCATTTCACACTTACTAATTTCCCTCTAAATACATTTTCCCCTGTAAAAATACTCCTTCCCCTTCATTTTTAACCCTCTCCCCTTACTTCACTTCTTTTCCCTACAAAAACCCCTTTTCCTTAGTTTAAATGCAATATTTTCCTTTGGAAAAGTAAAAACCCCTTATTAACTTCCATTTTCATTCATAATACCCCCTAAAATACACTTATCCTAAGTTTCAAGTTTAAAATAATAATATCGAGCCCCACTATGAAAATACCACCCTGATATTAGTTTTAAACACTACCCTTAGTGTATTTTAAAAAATACTGCACTTATTAACATTTCATTGTATATTTTTAACCACCATTATATATTAACTCCCCACTAAACCTTTACCCCGTATTATATTAAATCCCTCCTATATTTACATCCCCAACCCCTTATTTTATTTTATAACTTGTAGTTTAATTTCCCCACATTTGATATATTTTGGGCCCACTCACTATAACCTTCCTATTATAAAGTCCCGAACCCATGCAAATAACCCTTTGTATATCATATAAATCTTTCATTAAACTTAAGACATGGGCCCCACGCCTATCAGGTCCCCGAAGAATTCCTGCTATTTTCCCAACCATCAGATCTTGATTGATTGAATCCAATGGCCAATAACTCATTTCACACGCCTGAAAGCCCGATCTATAACGACTCCAAGACCTTTCGAAATGAGAATTTTTCGGAGCCCCACTCCCTGATATGTGGCATTATTTCATTGCATCACATCCTCAGAAAAAATACCGCATACCACCTTCTGCTGATGCAAAAAATGCCAAATGGTATTTCCTCTCGTTATCAAAACCACCGCTCCCATTTGAATTGACCCTGCGCATTAATTTTTAACCACTGTTGGTTAAAAACACATAAAGTTGCCCTTTCCATCCTTTCACCATTATTTTTGTTACAGTTTCCACATACAGAGCATTGCCAACCTATTCCTGAGCTAAAGAATAGCTACCGACCTATTTTTAATCCCTTTACACCAGAATTTAATAAACATGTTGTCGAAGCCGATAAAGAACCAATTTGAAACATTATAAAGATAATCGAAGCCTCAGAAATGCTCCGTTGCATCCAGAACCACCTTTGCAAGCAAAAAATCACCCTTTCCAAGTATTCCTCATTGCAAAGGCCTATTCCTAAAGCTATAATAAAGTAACTAAGTAATTGAATCATTTTAGGAGCCTTTTCAGACAAAATAAAGCACCTATGACTTCCCAATCCTTTTTTTGCAGACCCTAGGCATCTTTTCACTGAATTCCCAAGGCCTAAGACTATTCTTGATCACATAAACTGAATATTTGATAAATTGAACCATTGTAGACTAGAGAAAAAAGCCATTGTATCATTCCAAACCCTGTTGCAGACTATAAATAATATTTTCACAGTATTTTAAAGAGGCCATAGCTTATTTCTTGAATCAGAGAGTAATAAATTGATTAAAATTAACAAAAATATGGCTTCTAAAAGCATTGTATCAGTTAATCCCCCGCAACCTCCAGTTATGGATGTAGAACACACTCCCTTAACAGACAAAGACTTTGAAATTAGTGACCTTGTCATTGCGTTTAACCTTCTTGAGCTCCATTGTTGGAGCCATGCCAAATAAATTGACCAAGCTTATGAGGTTTTCATTTGGGAGTCTAATTTTCCCAAGTATTTTGCCCCACAGACCTTCCTGTGTCCAGAGGTGATTAGACTTTGCCAAACTTGTTATTTCCCTAATCAAAGAGCCATTGTAACCCCTGGAAAATAAATCTTATTCACTATCACACCTGAATCAATAAATCAAATGCTGCATATTCAACCTAGGCCAGATGAAAGCCCTCTGTCTATTGAGACCCTTACTCAGTTGTATCTGAATCTGGACTTCCCAGAGAGGTTCTAGATATTTCAGACATTCTTTCCTTCATCAGTAGAAACCCCCAAGACTAATACTCCTTATCCATTTGCAATATTTTCTGAGAGAACCAAGTACATCATGATAATGTTGTCCTGTATTTTGGGTTCTTTTACTGATGAGCATGTTGATGCTTTAGTCCTAGGGTTACTATCTATTTTCAACCCTGGTCAGCCTCTTGCTACCATATTCAATTTTTCCCAATACCTTGCCAATACAATTCATGAATAGTATGTCAAATTACTTGAAGAAGATGTCTTCAAGTATTCCTTTGTTTTACTCCACGTGTTTTTGTACTTTTAACCTGAAAGATTTTCTATCAACTTTCAGAAACTGGATGTTGAAGGTAATCCAGAGTCAGTTATCTTTTGGACTTCCTTAATAAGGAAAGACTCCACAGAGTTCACATATACAAACTTTATTGACTCATTCATCCATCCTATTGTCAACATGCTAAACAAGAGTAGTCAACCAAGAGTCAATGATGATATTAAAAAGTCCCTACGATTATCAAAGCATAGCAAGACAGGAGATTGGTACCTCTATTAGAATCACACAGAGATTAGGGTATATGGATCTAATATTTTTCCATATAATCTACCCAAATACCTCCCAATGAGGTTATTTTCACTTGAGTATATCAGGCAGAGCCTTAACTCTGATGCAATAAATTTCTTTTCAGCCAAAAATAAGACACAGTTTAAGATAAAGAATCAGATTGGTCCTTTTATTTGTAACAGTAAAGATGCAGGTCCACAAGCAGAAAAATATTTGCAGGAATTTAAGTTCAATCAAAATTTACAATGGTACTATGATCCTTTACGAGTTATAAGCAAGTTAAGAGTTAAATGTAAATTAACTCCTTATTTACATGAATCCAAGCCAAATATTGAGAAATACTCCAGTCAGTCTGAATGGTTGGAGAACACTTTGAAAGAGGAAGAGAAGCAAGGTGATATTAGTTCCATCTTGCAGACTCCAACCCCACAGGATAGGAACTCTAAAAGAATCAGAGAAGAAGGATCATACTCAACTGAAACTACCACTGAAATAAAATTCAAACTAATGGACAGGAAGAAGCCAAAATTAAATCCTGTAAATGAAGAAGTAGAAAATATTGAAGTGATTGATACAGATACAATGGTAAAGGACAATGCACCTCCTGGAGTTTCTGAATAAACTCACCAACCTTCAACATATAACACTCATATGATTCAAAAACATCATAGTGTTGAAGTGTCTTCATCTAGCAAACCAGCAGAAAAGGAGCAGGATATCATGCAGAAGTATAAATAAATCAAGTTAAGAAATGAAACATTAAAGGCTGATACATATACCCAATACTGGATGTAGTCACCTAGTGACCAAAGCAGATTCCTTTTTCCATTTGACTACAAGAATAGGAAGATGCAGATGACCTTCTTGCAGCCCACAGTGAAGTATCCCAAATCATCAGCAGATTATAAAAATACATCCTATGAAGTTCAAGCAAAACATCTTCATCAAATTGACCAAATAGAACTTCACAAGCAAGCTGGTGAAATGTTGTATTCTACCATGACCAATAAATCCATGAGTGTACAAAAGCTGCAAAATACTCTAGGGAACATCAAAGATCAACTAAAGATAGAAAAGGAATCCTCACAGGCTAAGGATAATAGAATTAAATCTCTGGAATATTTTACTATTGAAGTAGGATATGATCCAACAAATGTCAAAGTTATAGATGAACTCATAAAGGAAAAAAATGCAGACATTGTTGCATAAAAGAAGCAACTAAAACTGCATCCTACTGAACATCCACAGGAGAAGTGTTAGAAAATGAAGGACAAAAAGATGAGATGATGAACCCCATTCTTCGATTAACTGCCCCACTAAAATATATGGAAAATGAGATAGACAAATTAGTGCAGGAGAAAAAGGCCATATCAAAAGAAGTCACTGTCACTATTATTCATGTAGTCACTACAACTGTTCCGTCCACCTTAGTAGATTCATTGGCCCCTCTAGTTCCAATAGCTACAACACTTCCTATTACATCAGCAACTACTTCGGCAACAGAGTCATCTTCAGCAGCAGCACAGCCCAGTGATGAAGCAAGCAAACTTGTTAAAGTAATGCAATGTTACACAACAATTTTTCACTTTCCTTGTACTCCCCATTCCTTGATCCTAGAGGACCCATATAGTGACCCTTGTGTACTTTCCAAGCATGGAATGCATACCCTTGAACCACATTTTGTCTGCCAAATCATCTCCCTTTACAAATTTTCTAGAAGATCCCTATAAAAGCCTGTTTTTCAAGGTCAACACTTTCTCTCAGTGTCTGACCCACGCCGATAGCAGAGATTTACACTGAGGCCCACACTGATCGGCGCTCTATATTAATGTTAGACCCGCGTCGATCCTCTTTTGGAATTTTTTTGAAATAGAAGCGAAGCTTCCATGACTAGAAGCTGCGCGAGGTGACGATTTGGAAGTTTGTTTTGAGGATATGGACAAGGAATTCCCCTTTGGGATTCTTGTTCCCAAGGAATAGGAACTACTCCAAAGGATAAGCTCTTTTCTCATCATTTGAGGGCCCATAACATTGTCCTCCATTTCTATATAAGGAGACCTCCTTCAACTCTACAGCCTTAGTGATGATAGAAAGGAGAAGCAATTATAGCTTCGGGAGAATAGTGCAGAGTGTGATTGTTTTTGTGTGTTAGGAACATAGTGAGATATTGGACCTTTGTGTATGAGGATGTTGCAAACATGCTTGGATACAGACCTACCAAAGGAGAGCCTCAACATCAAGGCTTGGTTGTAAACTCCCCTTGTCTTTATCATAATAAAATGCAACTGATGTTTATCTTCCACTCTTATTTACATTTATAATGAGATTTCTAGCATTCCATGATTAGTTAGATAGATTGTAATTGTTTTATGTTTGTCGTGATTTTATACTTGTCATGGTATCTTGACAGTCTGAACAGGTAATCGAACGTTGGTAGTAGCGTATATCAAGCTTGGGAAGAGCGACGCATCAAGAAGCTTCAACAGAAGACGACAACATAGCATCAGAACAAGGTAGGCCATCTCTCTTGCTTTGAATTTCATTTACAATATAGGAAGGTAGATGTTAGTATGTTCCCGTAGTTGCTAGACCCACCTTAGGGCTAGAGGGATCACCTATGTCTGCAGAAGGAATTTACCTGGACAATAGCATGAAATTTCCATTTAGACAAATGAAATTAACAAACTTAAAGAACAATTGAAAATTTTGGGTGATGAGAAAAAACTAGTTCAGATTATGCACAACAATGAAGTACAAAAGACAAATAGGTTGACAGAGAAATTGAATAAGTTAGAGAAATATTGAACACTAAAAGAACCAATGGCACAAGCCAAGAAGAAACTATGGGCCAATATAATTTAATCTGTCAATGATATTTGGCCATCCATTCAGGTTATTTATGAGAAAAAATATTTAATCAAAGCAGCAGGTGAAGCCATCCAAAAAATAAAAGAACTTGGTAAGAAGCCAAAAGAGGCTAATGAAATCATAAATTTTTTTAGTTTCAAGAATAAACAATAATTAGAAGAGATTGGAATTAGTGATAGGACAAAAACAATCCTAGAAGTTAGGAAGGTTATTTCTAGGAGAAACTTTATAATACAACTAGAGGAAAAGTGTCAGGAAATGGAGATTGCCATAACTAGGTTCATGATGAAGTTTGATATTCTGAGACATAAAGGCCTTCCAAATCCACTGGTTATCAATGATAGGTTGATGAAACAAGAATATTATGATAATAAAATTAGATAAGTGGCAAAGGAGCAAGCTAATAATTCAACCATGCAAGGAATTCCAATAGGGAAAGTACTCTACAAAAGTTTTGAAAACCTATTTTACCTACAGCATGAGGTAAAACAATTATTTATAAACAAGCCTAATTTTGCAAAGTATATAGAGGCTGATGAATTATTTAGAAGGATGGTAAAAATCAAATTACTAGAGGCAGAAAATTGGGAGAAGTTGACTGATTTACTGTGAAAGGATAAAAGTAAAATAGAGTAGTCAGTTTAAAGTAAAAATAGTGACAATTAAAGAGTATCAGAGTTAAAGTGTATTAGATGAAATTCAGATGGTTAAAGTAAAAACATAAATGATAAATTAGATTTAAAGACTACCAACGTAAAGGACACTCAAACAACCCAAGAAGTCAGCCTTCGTTGAGCAAGAATCAGAGACAAATAAACAAAAAATCAAACAGCAAACAACAAAAAATCAATAAAAGCAGGGACAACTTGCATTAGTTAGATAGTTGTCTTTATCTTCTTGCATGAAGATATTTGTTTTTCCTTGAATAATTCCCAAGTTTGTTTTAGGATATTTTGTAAGAGTTTTTGTATAAATACTTAACATTTCAAGGTAATGACTGTGGATTGTGGATTGACAAACATTTCTATAGATGTACTGGTCTGAACTAGAGGGTTCTTATTACCATTTTCAAGTCAGCAGAATGGATTGAGCAACAAAGATATTATATTATAGGATTAATGTGTTGGGCCACTTCAGTGAATTACTCTCAATTGTTCTTTGTTATTATATGAAGTTTTCACGTACTTTCATGTTTTCTAATCTAAATGTATAACAGGAATATTATTTTAGAATATGTTTAAAAACACTCTGTCTTGAACTTTTATGTCATTTTTATGTTTTCTACTGATATCCATATTAGGCAATTCTTTATTTCTCCCTAGTTTCTATTGACCTCTATCATTTCCCTCATTATCCAGATCTGATAACCCTTAATTGCTCTCTCATCCTGATTTAAACCATTTACATCATCCAGCCTAAAGATCTGAAGTTAATCAGTTTTATTTCCCTGTGAACACTTCCCTTTAGAATCTTGATTCTGCTCTGACTACTTAACACATTGACTCCATTAGCCCAATGGAAAATAGACCTACATCTATCCATATTAACTAGTGATTCCACCACCAAACCAAACCCAAAATCAAAATCCCAAGTAATCCTACATAACTAGCCTAAAATCAACAAAGATAAATCATATAGAAAGAGCCCTCTCTGAGCACTAGGAAGTTGTGAAACAAGTTCCAAAAATAGAAGAAAAGAGATATCAATGCCTTAGAAATAAGCCACTTCGAGGGGGAAACCTCCAATACATTACATGAATGAACAATTCTTGGATGATACAAATGAAAAAACCTCCTTTTCTACCCAAAGGTCCACATGGAGGACATTATAAATACAGTGGAACCACAGTACATCCTAACCAAACCTAATAATAATAATGTAAGGGAACAATAATAACAATATGGGCGTTAAAAGGGTACAACAATAAAAATAAAGGGGGCTACACTAACATAATAAGGGAATACGCTATTAATATAGGGACTTAACATGCCCCTCTCCTTCAAACAAGTGTTGTCCTCAACGCTTGATTATTTCTTGATGCTTCTGTATAAAATTCTCATCCTCCCATGTTGAAACTTCTACAAGAAGGTTCTTCCACTTGCTGAGATACTCTGAAATTGATCGTACTTATAAAGTTCTTGTTTTTGTGACTGCTTCAAAACTTCTTTCGATGTGATGTTGATATTCTTGTTGTTTCATTAGATTCTGCACCAAAGTTAGGTTATCTTTTGCGAGTTGGAGAACTTGTTGATGCTCGATGTGATATTCCACTAATTTATCATCAATATTATATATTATTTGATCCTTCAAACCATCCAACTTTGCCTCCATTTATGCTTTTAAACCATCTATGTCATCTTTGGTTTCTCTTCATAAGATCGAAATTTGTTGCACTTGGTACTGTAATTTTGATATATCATACTGCAATTATTCCTCTTTATGCATCATATTATAGATTTGAGGGCTTAATGGGTATGGAATTATTTTTTGGAGGCATTATAGAACCAAATACTGATAAAAATTCTAAAATATGCTCTTGGAATCACTTCAAACTGCTTTTTCAAACACACGTTATGCAATTTTAAAAACCAAATACACATATTTTTCTTTCTTTTGAGGAGCTCGATATTGAAACTGACTTATCTCTGTGATTTTGGATCTTCAATGTCTACAATTTGGAATTAGGGTATCCCTCCAAATTCTCTTTCGAATGCCACAGGTCTGACCTGATTTGGATTCTTGAAGACAAGGTTGTGCCCAATCTTCTATGTTGACCTAACTATGGAATGGTTTAGTAGAGCGAAATTGTACGACTTGTTACATCTCATTGTTTCCTCCTTTGGCTCTAAAATGGATAGAAAGGAAACCAAAGTCCGTGTACTTGTGGCCACCTTTGACAGAATTCCAATCCAATTCTTAGAGAGAGAGTTATGAATATTTTCCCGCAATCACCTCTTTGAGATGAAATTCAGGAGCCTGCAAAAGACCTAACTTCCACAGACCATATCTCTGAAACTGTTACGAACCAAGATCTGAAATTTTGTGAAGATGTTCCTCAGGATTTCAGCTTTGTACTCTAAAAATTTTAGCTTCTGAACCTTCGTATAATAAAATTTATAGCGAAGGTTCCACGATGACCTGTTTGGAGCAGCGAAACCCTAGAATCCAAAGCTCTGATACCAAATGTTGTGAAACCAAATCTAAAAAGAGAAGAAAAGATATATCAATGCCTTATAAATAAGCCACTTCGAGGGGGAAACCTCCAATACATTACATGAATGAACAATTCTTTGATGATACAAATGAAAAAACCTCCTTTCTATATATAAGAGTCCATGGGGCCATAATGTAATCCTAGTTGACCTAAAAATAATAATGTAAGGGCACAATAATAACAATATGGGGGTTACAGGGGTACAACAATAACAATAAGGGGGGCTACAATAGCATAATAAGGGACTACACTATTAATATAGGGACTTAACAGAAGGCTAGATCTTAAAGCTTAAAAGTAGGATTGTGGTTACCTCTAATATTCTTTAAACCAAAAAAGACTAACAACCCTGAGAATTATTGGAGTGATGGCATACTGGTGACCATACTAGGGAAATCAGTCCTAAGTGTTTAAAATAAACCTTAAAGGAAATACTTTTACTCATTTTTTCACCTTGAGGTTGTTTTAAGGGTTGTAAGTAAAAAATTTCACTAAAAACTAAAATTCTGGCTTCTAGAAGAACCTACTATACCAGTTCACATCTTGATCCAGAGCCTACTGTAACAGTAGATAATCCTAACAGAAATTTATAGAAAAATAAAAAAGTAGAAAGTCTAGGAAATAAAATTCCATTGATCAAAGCAAATTCCCTCCCAAAACAATTATCAAGTTTACAAAACATTGAATTTGATTTAGCTTTTGAGAAATATTTGTTTAGAACTAAATCAAAAAGTTCCATTTATGATAGTGTAAAAGATCCTGATTTCATTTCATTTACCGAAACTAAGAAGGAAACTGTTTCACTTGAGTCAGATCAAAAAGCCCTAGAAACTTATGATAAACTTGATGTATTGACTACAACTTTGATTAAGGAAATTGATGAAGCATATTCCAAAATTCTATTGAATTGACTGCTTTATCTGCTTATACCCCTAAGTCTTCTACCATTCATTCAGAGTCTAAAAATTCAAATTTATTTAGTACCACCTCATCTATTATTTCCAATACACCTCATTCTACATAATCCTTCATCCCTAAGCTTCCTCTTCAACCTAGAGTATAATTTCCATCTCCAAACACTTCAAGTTCACCTTCTAGCATTTTTGCTACATCTTCAAGTACTTCAACCACATTTCCAAGTACATATTCTAGTGTTCCAACCTCATCTGAACGTACCTCAACCTCATCACCAAGTACCACCAATTTACCTCCCAGCCCAGCTAGAATCTTAGCCATGGGTACTAGATATGCCCCATTGGTCCTACCAGATCAATTACATAACATACCCTGTGATTACCAAAGCAAAATCCCTCAATTTGATGCAACTAATCAATACATTGCACAACAACATGTTAACAAAATGACTGATTAATTTGAATTGCATGAAATTGATGAATCTAATGTTCAAATGAGACTGTTTGCCCAAACTTTAGCTAGATAAGTAAAGAAATGGTTTAAAGCTTTACCTGCCAATCATATTTCTGATCTAGAAGCTTTCCATAAATTGTTTATCAATAGATGTGAGAAAAATAATAATCCTTTACAAATTTTGTCTGAATATGAACACATAAAAAGAGGACCTAATGAGTCAGTTCAGGACTACTGTACTAGATTCAATAGTATCTATAATGTTATTCCAGCAAACATTAAACCCCCACCACATCTAGCTTTACTCAAATTTCCTGATGGTTTTTATATGGATATGTCATAGCAATTGAGGGAAAGGAACCCAGAAACACTAGAACAAATGCAAAGCATTTCAGTTAGTGTAGAAGCAAATTTGTTAGCTAAGGGAGCCAAAATGAGAAATGAAAGAAGAGTAACAATAAAAGAGGAAACATCCACATCATATAGTAAAATAGATAGCTTAGCAGAAGCATGGAGAAAATGATGGATAGACTAGAAAGTATGGAAATGAAACCACAGTGGGATAATAAACAAAAAGGCCCTCAAATAAGAAATCCCAACTTTAGAAAAAACACCAACACTGGTAAATCTAGAGAATCAACACCTGATCAACAAATAAGACCACCTTTCCAAGAGAACTATGCTGAAATTTCTCACCAAAATGACAATGATGAAGACACTTAGATTAACTTAATGGGAATCAATGATGATAATATTATTTTTCTTACACAAGAAGAACAGGAATTATATGATCTAAAAAAGTTATAGTTAGAATATGGAGAGTCTTTTGATTATAATCAAGGTTATGAATTTTCCATTAATGAAGGTCAGAAGAAATATAACCTTAGGAGTAAGAATAATGTAGAAGTCCCTACTAAGAAAACTGCCCAAAATCAGACCAAGAAAACAGTATAAGCTCCCACAACCTAAGTACTGAAAATTATCCCTAGGGAAACCCAGCAAGAATCTAGTTCAAATAGAAAAAATTCAAGTCCTGATCATAAAATTTCTAGTCCAAAAATTGCACCAAGTCTTAAAATTGTTGACATTACAGATATTGTTGCTCGGACATCAGCTAATCCTCAAAAATATACTACTACTAAAACAATAGCCTCTACTAAAACAACATCTGTTGTTGATAAAAAAACAGTTGATCCCAAAAGAGCTATTTCCAAAATAGTTGTTGAAAGTTAAAAATCTGCAAAAACAGTTGCTGACATTTCAGAACCTACCAAAACTACCACTGCTACTCAAACTATCCCACAAAAAAAGATTGAAAATAGAAAAATAGTGGAAACAAAAACAAAAGAACCAACTATAGATAAAGAAGAGAAACACACTCAAACTGCAATTAGTAAAGAAGAAATTATTCAGTTAGAAAAAACAAAAGCACCATTTAACATAAAAGTTGAAATTTACAAGCTGAAAATACCCATTGCTTTGATAGAATTAGTAAAACACGATTTATACAAATCACAGATTGCTGAAACATTGAACATCAATGAATGAGAAGACTCTATAAAACTAAATGATGATAAACCAGAACTAATTTTTGGCCCAGAGGTAAATGGAAAACATCAACAAGGCGGTGTTCCTCCTTTCCACATTAGCTTGAGTATACATGATCAAATCCTACACAATGCTATGCTAGATTTAGGAGCATCCCACAATTTAATTCCCAAAGCTATTATGCAAACTTTTAATTTAGATGTTACTAGACCATACAAAGATCTCTTCTCTTTTGACTCTACCAACATGAAATGTCTTAGTTAAATAAAATATTTATGTGTCACTTTAGTCCAATACCCAAGAAAAAGTATAGTCATGGATATTGTAGTAGCTGATATCCCTCCAAAGTATGGAATGTTCTTATCTCATTCATGGGGAGAAAAACTGTAGGTATCTCTACAATTAGACATGTCTTATGCCACAATTTCATAATTTGGTCAACCCAAGAAACTTTACATAGAAAATATAATGAAGTACATGGTCAGTAGTACAGAAAAACCTCAGAACTATCCAATTTAGTTTGTACACTCTGATATGGATTATTTCATTTTGTGTAATTATGATTCTGGCATAAATAAAAACACAACATTAAAACAGAAAAAGAAGGAAGTTGACAGTAACGATATATTTCATGAATCAATGTGGCACTTAGATTTTAATGGTTCAGTGAATAAACTAGGAGCAGGAGCAGGAATTTGGATTCATAACATGGAAAACAATCATTCAAAAGGTCATGCCTTTATATTGAACTTTAAATGTACAAAAAACATGGCAAAGTATGAAGCTTTAATCTTAGGACTGCATATTGTTAGAAATATAGGAGGAAAAAGAGTTTCTATCATGGGAGACTCTTAATTAATTGTAAAACAAATTAGAGTAGAATATTCTGTGTATAATCCTAGATTAAGTCAATACAGAGAAACAATTTTAGATACGATTAAATAATTTCTTGAAATTGGCTTTGTTGTAATTCCGAGAAAACAGAATATGCAGGCACACAGTTTAGAAACTTTTGCTAGCACCTGCAATCTGCCTTTTCAGCTGAATCACCAATATACAACAGAGGTAAGAAACAAACCTACTATACTATAAAAATTAAAATATTGGCATATTTTTACACAGGATACTCAAATCTACCACTTTATGAATGTTGAGGAGAATTCCAGAATTGTAACATAGATACAGATTGTACAGCAGATGATAAAATAGATAATGAGATAGATGTAAATAATTTATATTTCACTGAACCCACTAAATTTACACAAATAGAAATAGATAAATAATAAAAGGTATAAATAGAATAAACATCAAATGATAATTCTGACATTTTAAACCTTAAGAATAACTTTTTACCTAAGGGATTAGCCCCATTAGAAGATATTTTTTATTCAAATGATGTTGCAATAAAACCAAAAATGGAACCATTAAGATCAGACATAGAAGAATGAAATATAGGAATAGAACAAAGACCTAAGCTTATCAAACTTTCCAGAGCATTACCTCAAGAATAAAAATTGAAATACATAGCTTTGTTTAGGAATTTCAGGATGTATTTGCATGGAGTTATGAAGACCTTAAATATTATGACACTGGCATAATACAACACAAAATACCTATCAAACAATATCAAAAACCATTTAAACAGAAGCTTAGGAGAATCAATCCAGTTCTTATGCCTTTAATTGAAAAAGAGGTAAAGAGGATGTATGAATCACAGATCATTGCACCTATCAGATATTCTGATTGGGTCTCAAACTTAGTTCCCAATAGGAAGAAAATAGGGGAAATTAGATTTTGTGTTGATTTATGGAATTTAAACAAGGTGTCACTAAAAGATAACTACCCTCTCCCCAAGATGGATCATATTTTACAGAGGGTGGTTGGTTCATCCATGATTTCATTAATTGATGGATTCTCTCAATATAATCAGATCTTAGTTCAGCCAGAAGACCAATCAAAGATAGCATTTACTACTCCATGGGGTACTTTCATGTATTCAAAAATTCCTTTTCGATTAATGAATTCAGGAGCCACATTATAGAGAGATATGGACATAGATTTTTCGAAATAAATTCATGATTTTCTTGCAATTTATCTAGATGATATAACTGTATTTTCAAAAACTCACAATGAACATCTAGATCATCTAAGACAAGTGTTTATTAAATGCAGAAAATTTGGTATTTCTTTGAATACCAAGAAGAATCTCTTTGGACTTGAAGAAGGTAAACTATTAGGACATATAATATCAAAAGAAGGAATTAGGATAGACCCAGCTAGAATAGAGGCCATTTTGAACATAAGTCATCCTAGAAATATTAAGGAATTGCAGGCATTCTTAGGTAAAATCAATTTTATCAAAGGATTCATTTCAAATTTATGAGAAATAATTAGAGAACTAAATAACATGTTAAATAAAGGCTCAACACTTAAATGGAAAATAGAGGCCAAAAAATCCTTTGAATCAATCAAACAAGCCCTTACAAGAACACCAGTCGTAATAAGTCCTGATTTAAAAAAATATTTTATTATTTTTTCTTTTGCTTCAGAACATACAATTGTTGCAGTCTTACTGTAGGAGAATGATCAGGGTTATGAACAGCCCATTTCTTTTTTCAGAAAATCACTAAGAGATGCCACACTAAAGGATAACATAATGGAAAAACATGCACTGGCTTTAGTGAAAGAAACTGAAGACTTTAGAGTATACATATTGTATTCTCACATCATTGCATATGTTCTAAATTCAGAAGCAAAGGACATTCTGACTCAGAATGGGCCTGATGGTAAGAGAGGCAAGTGGATTGCCACTATTTTGGTATATTACATTGAAATTAAGCCCACCAAACTCATTAAAGGCCAAGTTTTAGCCAAACTCGTGGTTGAATCAAATTGTCAGGCCTTTGAAAATTTTATTGCTCAATTAGATGATCAGGTAGAGATTGTGACTCCACAAATCAGTGAAGCTTTCTTAGATTCACCATGGTATGTAGATATCATATTTGTATTACTAAACTTACAAGCTCCTCCTGGATTGTCAAGAACTAAAGCTAGATTCTTAAAGTTAAAAGAAATGAAATTTTGTATCATAGATAATGCTATGTTTTGGAAAGATCATAGTGCCATCTTAAAGATGAAGCTGATGAAGTTATGGAAGAGTTTCATGCAGGTGACTGTGGAGGACACCTTTACTGGAAATAAACTGTAGCTAAAATCTTGAGGGATGGTTTTTATTGGCCCACTCTTTTTGCAGTTTTAAGAAATTATGTGACCTCCTGTCACAAATGCCAGATCTTTGCAGGGAAGAAAAAGCTCTTAACTTTACCCCTTAAACCCATCTCCACAGAAATTCCATTTCAGCAATGGGGTCTAGACTTCATTGGTGAAATTCACCCACCCTCCTCAGCCTAGAATAAATGGATTTTGATAGCCACAGACTATTTCACTAAGTGGATAGAAGCCATTCCTTCTAGACAAGCCATTGATTCTCTCATAATCTTATTTCTTGAAAACAATATACTGTCTAGATTTGGATGCCCTCAAAAGCTCATTACTGATAATACAGCTGCTTTCAATTCTAATAAAATTATTGACTTCTGTAACAAATACCACATTATCCTTGGCCATTCCACTTCCTATTACCCTCAAGGTAATGATCTTGTAGAATCATCAAATAAAAGCCTTGTTAATATCATTAAGAAACTATTAGAAGAAAATAAAAAGACCTGGAATAAAATATTAGTTAATGCCTTATGGGTAGACAAACTCACCAAGGAAGTCCATTGGTACATCACCTTATCAACTTGTATATGGGATGGAAGTTTTTTTTCCATCCTCTTTAGGAGTGCTAGTGATGAATATGATCCAAGAACTGCAGGTAGAAACCAATGATATCCAGAGAAGGATAAATCAGACTATACACTTGCAGCAAACTAGGGAATAATTCTATGTCAAATCACAAGTTTTCCAAGATAATATTAAAAATATATTTGACAAGAAAAAAAAGGAAGATGATTTTTACATAGGTGACAAAGTTCTTAAATGGGATTCTAGAAGAGAAGAAAAAGGTAAACATGGTAAATTTGATTTCCTATGGAAAGGTCCTTATATCATTTATGGTTACAAAGGTAACAATGCATTCTTTTTGAAGGATTTGGATGGATCATATCCACCAGGTGGACATATCAATGGTAGGATGTTGAAGCATTACTATTCCCCAGTTTAACAATAGTTCACTTTGTTTACTTTGATCATTGTACATAACATTGTAAAGCATGGATTGGATTGGATGTTTTTCTTGAAAATTTGAAGCCGAGAGAAGGACCTAAGCTTTGAAAGACAAAGTAGCATAAGCATGAATAAATCAGAGCTCAGAAAATAGTTCCAATGAAAGCACAGTCAAATTTCAAGGCTATCGATATTAAATTTTTTGACATTTCACCAGGAAATTCCATCCCCAAGTGGAGCCACTATTAGGGTCCTATAATAATAGGATTCATAATTTTGAATTGACTATGATTAGCCTTGTAATATGTACATACTTTTCTTTCTGAAAATTTTTTTCCCATATTAAAAATTGTAAAGAGGGTAAAATTCCTAAAAGAAAAATCAAAGGATTGAAAAGAAAAAGATAAAAAAATATATAAAAATTGAACCCCAACAAAAAAGAGATAAAAATAGATCATGAAAGTGATGCAAATTCAAATGCCACTACTTTTTACTTTACTTTGAAAAATAAGATTGTAGAGAATAATAAATGAGCTCAATAGTTTAATCTGAGCCATTGGAAGTGATAAGGTTAGAATTAGATAGAAAAGGGTCTGCAAGCTCAAATGCACCCAAATGAATAGGGTAGATGATGGATAGGTAGAAGCAGTTTTCACAAGGCATGGATGGTAGAAATTGATCATTTCATACTTACTAATTTCTCTCTAAATTCATATTCCTTTGTAAAAATACTCCTTCCCCTTCATTTTTAACTCTCTCCCCTTACTTCACTCCTTTTCCCTACAAAAAAACCCTTTTCCTTAGTTTAAATGTAATATTTTCCTTTGGAAAAGTAAAAACCCTTTATTAACTTCCATTTTGGTTCATAATAACCCCTAAAATACATTTATCCTAAGTTTCAAGTTTAAAATAGTAATATCGGGCCCCACTATGAAAATCCCACCCCGATATTAGTTTTAAACACTACCCTTAGTGTATTTTAAAAAAAATCGCACTTATTAACATTTCATTGTATATTTTTAACCACCATTATATATTAACTCCCCATTAAACATTTAACCTGTATTATATTAAATCCCTCATATATTTACATCCCCAACCCCTTATTTTATTTTATAACGTATTGTTTAATTTCCCAGCATTTGATATATTTTGGGCCCATTCACTATAACCCGCCTATTATAATGTCCCGACCCCATGCAAATAACCCTTTGTAAATCATATAAATCCCACATTAAAGTCAATACACGGGCCCCATGCCTATCATATCCCTGATGAATTCTTGCTATTTTCCCAACCGTCAGATCTTGATTGATCAAATCCAATGGCCAATAACTCATTTTGCATGCTCGAAAGCCCGATCTATAACCACTCCAAGACCTTTCAAAATGAGCATTTTTCAGAGACCCGATCCCTGCTACGTGGCAGTATTTCATTGCATCGCATCCTCAGAAAAAATACCGCCTACCACCTTCTACTGATGTGAAAACTACGAAACGATATTTCCGCCTATTATCAAAACCATTGCTCCCATTTGAATTGACCTTGCACATTAATGTTTAACCACTGTTGGTTAAAAACACATAGATCCGCCCTTTCCATCGTTTCACCATTATTTCTGTTACACTTTCCACATACAGATAATTTTCGACCTATCCCTAAGCTAAAGAATAGCTATCGACCTGTTTTCAAGCCCCTTACACCAGAATAAAACAAATTTGCTGCCGAAGCCGCTACAAAACCAATTCGAAACATTATAAAGACAACTGAAGCCTCAAAAATACTCCACTGCATCCAGAACCACCTCTGCAAGAAGAAAATCACCCTTTCCAAGTATTCCTCATTGCAAAGGCCTGTTCCTAAAGCTATAAGAAAGTAACAAAGTAATTGAATCAATTTATGAGCCTTTGTAGACAAAAATAAATCCCCTATTTCTTCCCAATCCTTTTTCTACAAACCCTAAGCATATTTTCATAGAATTCACAAGGCCTAAGACTATTCTTGATCACAGAGACTGAATATTTGATAAATTGAACCATTGTAGACCAGATAAAAAAGCCACTATATCAATCCAAACACTGTTGCAGACTGTAAATAATATTTTCACAGTATTTTAAAGAGGCTAGAACTTATTTCTTGATTCAAAGAGTAATCAATTGATTAAAATTAACAAAATTATGGCTTCTCAAAGAATTGTATCAGTTAATTCTGCAACCTCCAGTTGTGGATGTAGAACACACTCCCCTAGTAGAAAGAGACTTTAAAATTAGTGACCCTATCACTGATTTTAACCTTCTTGAGCTCCAATGCTGGAGCCATAACAAATCAGTTGACCAAGCTTATGAGGTTTTCATTTGTGAGTCTAATTTTCCCAAGTATGTTGTCCCACATACCTTCCAGTGTCCAGAGGTTATTAGAATTTTCCAAACTTGTTATTTCCCTTAACAAAGAGACATTTTAACACCTAGAAAAGAAATCTTATTCACTATCACACCTGAATCAATAAATCAAATGTTGCAGATTCAACCTAGGCCAAATGAAACACCTCTGTCTATTGAGACCCTTAATCAGTTGTACCTGAATCTGTACTTCCCCAAGGGGTTCCAAATATTTCAAAAATTCATGTTTTCATTGGTAGACACTCCCAACACTAATCCTCCTTATCCATCTGCAATATTTTCTGAGAGAACCAGGCACATCATCACATTGTTGTCATGTGTTTTGGGTTATTTTATTGATGAGCATGTTGATGCTTCAGTTCGTAGGGTTCCTGTCTATTTTCACCCCTGGTCAGCCTCCTGCTACCATATTCAATTTTCCCAATACCTTATTGATACAATTAATGAATTGATACAATTAATGAACAGTTGGTCAAATTACCTGAAGAAGGTGTCTTTAGGTATTCCTCTGTTTTATTCGACATGTTTCTGTACTTTCAACGTGAAAGATTTGCCATCAAATTTTAGAAATTGGACATTGAAGGTAATCTAGAGTCAGTGATATTTTGGACTTCCTTAATAAGGAAAGACTCCACAGAGTTCACATATACAAACTTTATTGACTCATTCATCCATCCTATTATCAACATGTTGAACAACAGTATTCAACCAAGAGTCAGTGATGATATTAAAAAGGTCCTGCAATTATCAGAGCATAGTAGGACAGGATATTTGTACGTCTATCAGAATCACACAGAGATTAGGGTATATGGATCTAATATTTTTCCATATAAGCTACCCAAATATCTCCCAATGAGGTTATTTGCACTTGATTATATCAGGCAGAGCCTTAACTCTGATGCAATAAATTTCTTGTCAGCCAAAAATAAGACACAGTTTAAGATAAAGAATTAGATTGGTCCTTTTATTTGTAACAATAGAGATTCAGGTCCACAAGAAGAAAAATATTTTCAGGAATTTAATTTTATTCAAAGTTTCCAATGGTACTATGATCCTTTAGGAGTTATAATAAAGTTAAGAGTCAAATGTAAATTAACTCCTTATGTACATGAATCCAACCCAGATATTGAGAAATACTGCAATCATTCTGAATGGTTGGAGAACATTTTGAAAGAGGCAGAGAAGCAAGGTGATACTAGTTCCATCTTGCAGACTCTAGCCCTAGAGGATAGGAACTCTAAAAGAATCAGAGAAGAAGGATCATACTCAGCTGAAACTACCACTGAAACAAAATTCAAACTAATGTACAGGAAGAAGCCAAAATTAAATCCTGTAAATGAATAAGTAGAAACAATTGAAGTGATTGATACAGATAAAGTGGTAAAGTAAAATGCACCTCCTGTAGTTTCTGAAGAAACTCACCAACCTTCAACATCTAAAACTCAGATGATTCAAAAATAGCATAGTGTTAAAGTGTCTTCAGCCAGCAAACCAGCAGAAAAAGAGCAGGATATCATGCAAAAGTATAAAGAAATCAAGCTAAGAAATGAAACATTAAAGGCTGATACATATACCCAATACTAGAAGCAGACACCTAGTGACCAAAGAAGATTGCTTTCTGCATTTTACTACAATACTAGGAAGATGAAGATGACCTTTCTGCAGCCCACAGGGAAGCATCCCAAATCATCATCAAATTATAAAAAGTCATCCTATGAAGTTCAATCAAAACATATTCATCCAATTGACCAAATAGAATTTCACAAGCAAGCTGGTGAAATGTTGTATTCTACCATGACCAATAAAGCCATGAGTGTACAGAAGTTGAAAAATACTCTAGGGAACATTAGAGATCATCTAAAGCTTGAAAAGGCATCCTCATAGGCTAAGGATAACAGAATTAAATCTCTAGAAGATTTGATTATTGAAGTAGGATATGATCCAACAAATGTCAAAGTTGCAGATGAACTCATAAAGAAAAAGAATGCAGACATTATTGCATTAAAGAAGCAACTAAAACTGCCTCCTACTGAGCATCCACGGGCAAAGGAGGTGTTATAAAATGAAGGAAAAAAAGATGATATGATGAACCTCATTCTTCAATTAACTGCCCAACTAAAAGAAATGGAAAATGAGATGGACAAGTTAGTGCATGAGAAAAATTACAAATTAGAAGAATTCCATGTCATTGTTATTCCTGTAGTCACTACAGTTGTTCCTTCCACCTTAGCAGAGTCAGTGGCCCCTTTAATTCCAATAGCTACAGAAATTCCTATTACATCAGTAACTACTTCATCAAGAGAGTCATTTTCAGCAACAGCACAGCCCAGTGATGAAGCAGGAAAACTTGTTAAAGCAATGCAGGAAATTTCCATTCAAACAAATGAAATCAACAAACTTAAAGAACAGTTGAAATGTATGGGTGATGAGAAAAAACTAGTTCATATTATGCACAACAATGAAGTACATAAGACAAATAGGTTGACAGAGAAATTGAAGAAGTTAGAGAAATATTTAACACTAAAAGAACCAATGGCACAAGCCAAGCACTAGCTATGGGCCAATATCATTGAATTTTTCAATGATATTTGGCCATCCATTCAGGTTATTTACGAGAAAAAAGATTTAATCAAAGCAGCAGGTGAAGCCATACAGAAAATCACAGAAGAACTTGGTAAGAAGCTAGAAGAGGCTAATGAAATCATAAATTTTCTTAATTCCTAGAAGTTAGGAAGGTGATTTTTAAGAGAAGCTTAATAATACAACTAGAGGAAAAGTGTCAGAACATGGAGATTTCCATAACTAGGTTCATGATGAAGTTTGATATTATGAGACAAAAAGGCCTTCCAAATCCATTGGTTATCAATGATAGGTTGATGAAACAAGAAGATTATGATAAGAAAATCAAAGAAGTGGCATAGGAGCAAGATAATAATTCAACCATGCAAGGAATTCCAACATGGAAAGTACTCTAAAAAAAAATTTAAAACCTCTTTTACCTATAGCATGAGGTAAAACATTTATTTATCAACAAGCCTACTTTTGCAAAGTCTACAGAGGCTGATGAAATATTTAGAAGGAAGGTAAAAAACAAATTACCAGAGGAAGAGTATTGGGAGAACTTGACTGATTTACTATGAAAGGATAAAAGTAAAACAGAGTAGTCACTTTAAAGTAAAAACAGTGACAGTTAAAGAGTATCAATGCTAAAGTGTATCAGATGAAAGTCAAATGGTTAAAGTCAAAATAGAAATGATAAAGCAAAGTTAAAGACTGCCAACGAAAAGGACACTTAAACAACCCAAGAAGTCAACCTTCGTTGAGCAACAGTCATAGAAAAATCAAAAAATAATCAAACAGGAAACAACAACAAATCAATAAAAGTAGGGACAACTTGCATTAGTTACATAGTTGTCTCTATCTTCTTGCATGAAGATATTTATTTTTCCTTGAATAATTCCTAAGTTTGTTTTAGGATATTTTGTAAGATTTTTTGTATAAATACTTCACATTTCGAGGTATTGAGTATGGATTGTGGATTGATAAACATTTCTATAGATGTACTGATCTAAATCAGAGGGTTCTTAGTACCATTTTCAAGTTAACAAACTAGATTGAGCAATAAAGAGATTATATTACAGGATTCATGTGTTGGGCCACTTCAGTGAAGTACTCTCAATTGTTCTTTGTTATTATCTGAGGTTTCCACATACTTGCATGTTTTCTAAATCTAAATGTATGATAGGAATATTATTTTAGAATATGTTTAAAAACACTGTGTCTTGAACTATTATGTCATTTTTATGTTTTCTACTGATATCCAGATTAGGGAATTCTTAATTTCTCCCTAGTTTCAATTGACCTCTATCATTTCCCTCATTATCCAGATTTGAGAACCCTTAATTTTTCTCTCATCCCAATTGAAACCATTTACATCATCCAGGCTAAAGATCTGAAGTTACTCAGTTATCTTGCCCTATGAACACTTCCCTTTAGAACCTTGATTCTGCTCTGACTACTCGACACATTGACTCCATTAGCCCAATGGAAAACGTAACTACATCTATCCATCTGAACCAGTGATTACACCACCAAACCAAACCCAAAATCGAAATCTCAGGTAATCCTACATAACTAGCCTAAAATCAACTAAAATCAACAAAGATAAATCATATAAAGAGAGCCCTCTCTGAGCACTAGGAAGGCTAGATCCTAAAGCTTAAAATTAGGTTTGTGGTTACCTATAATATTCTTTAAACCAAAAAATACTAACAACCCTGAGAATTATTGGAGTGATAGCAGAGGGTAGAGGGATCTTCCCTTAAAAAGGCCCAAGTGTCTGGAGGTTTCCAATTGATATCAAACGGTTCCTCATGGGTAGATCGAGTGGCAAGAGGTTGAACACTCGGAATAATGGCACACTAGTAGCCTAGAGTCCCAACTGACTGAGGTGTCTCCGAAGGAACTCCGAGAGGAGATTCTTCACTACAAGGTAATGAAGAGGGCGAAGAAACTGGTGGTTCCACCGCTGTGACTTTGTATCAATAACAGGAGAGAAAAGAGATGATAAATTTGAGGCTTTAAGACCAATCACTAAGGAATTACTTATGAACAGACCAATAAAATAAATTTAATGGGTGTGTGATTGTGGGTAGTTAATTTTTATGACACTGAAACAAAACTCTGCATTTTCATATTTTAAAAGTCGAGAAAAGGAAAAAAGGTGACTCTAGTCACTTCAAAGTTTGGGCAAGCTTAAAAGGACAAGTGCTCGATGATCTTTTCAAATTTTAAAGAGTCACGGAAATATCAAAATGACTACTCAGGAACTATAAGAAAGAGGGTGTACCAAGCTCCTATGAACTGCAATATACACCTTGGTGATAAAATAAAAGAGAAATGACCAAGGACTTAACGTACGTGCAGGGAGTCTCCCCAAATGTTGTGTTCGGTGTAACATAGTTACAAGGTAGCACACTAGGCTTCATATGGATAAAGGATTGTAACCTATGAGGGTCTCCATTTATATACTCGGTGGTACGAGGAGCACAAGTCTGTGCTAGTGTTGTCTAATGCCAGATGGCGAACGATAGCTACTAGGTTTAACGATGCCAGAACATGTCACTAGCCTAGACCTCTAAATGTTAGAGTTAATTTTCAATGTTTCCTTAGGTTGATTGAGTTCATTTTAAATTTTATATTAAAATTATGTTTCAGTTCCAAGGCCTTACTGAATGTAATCTCAAATATCTAATGCACAACTACATGAGAGAAAGCATATCATTTCAATTAGATGAACAACTATCTAAGAGAGGGATAGAAGTTCACAACAAAGCAGCAATCAATCGAATGCAAGAATGAATTTTCTTAATGCTACTAAGACATCAAAAGCATAAAATGAAAGGATTTTCTCTTGTAGTTCACTTTTAAAAATAAATCTACTAATGCAAAAGAAACCTTTTCATTTTCAAGCAAAGAGAAATAATGCAAATGTTTTTCTTTTGTATGAATGAGAAGCAATAATGCAATGTTACACTAAAAGGACAAAATGAACACTATCTTTGAGAAACTCGAATGAAATTATCAAATCACAAAGGGACCAATCCAAAGCGAATATAAAACACACTCAAAACTAGACATGCATTCCTTCACGCAGAGAAAGGACTTTCAAGTCTACTCAATGAGAAATGTGATCAATGCTCAGGGTGATAGATGGAGGGTCACACAAACACCAAGATGACAGTTCGAAAATCCTACAGCACGTAGAATTGAAAGAAAATACCAAGAAATTAGACAACAGGCTGGAAAAATTAAAGACTAAACTGACTCATACACAGCTCGGAAACTCAGCGAACATGTGGCCGAACAAGCAATCAAAGACACCTAGAAACCCTAGGATGAGATGCCACATTGATTAGATGGGAGGAAATCAACTAAAAATAACAAGATAGGGAAGTCAAAAAAAATCCAAGTGGACTAATCTAGGGAGGAAAAACCAATACAAAGGGTAAGATGCACTAGAAAACTCAGACAAGGAGCCTAAAACCAAACCTATAGGATTCGACGTGACTGTTCAACAGTAATCGGCGTTGAACAAGGGAAATCGCACCCATAACACAGACTACCCACACTAATCGGCGTGACTATCATGAAAATAGTAGTGCCAAGTAAGGAAACCAAAGAAAGGAGAATAGGCAGCTGAGAAAAGACCAGGATTATCACTATGAGAATAGGTCAAGTGGCTTGAAACAGTTAGATAAGAAAAACAAAGCAGAGAAATGGAAATACGACCAAAGTTTGACAGATAAGAAAAACTCTAAATGAATAATGAGAGACAAAAGACACATTGATTCCCTAGTATGGTCGCCAACTTGTTGAGCAGGAAAATCCCCTCTGCGGATAGAGGCGATCCCTCTAGCCCTAGGGTGGGTCTAGAAACAAGGGAACATGCTAAATTCCTAAATTTATAGCTTATAAATGAAATATGGACTGGAACAAATATCCTACCTCAATCTAATGCTTTGGTCATAGCACACGGAAGTGATCCTTCGATATTTTTCTTCATGCCTTGTGCTCCGTGTTGGTGACGATGTTCATGCACTTGCACAAAGATCAAACAAACAATGACAACACACAAGCATATACATTCATCTACAACTATTCAACTAGTCAAGGAGAGCTAAACATTTTGAATATAAATGGAAACAATTTTGGAACTAGATACCAGTCATGTATTATTGATATATGAGAAAGAATTTTACAACCTTATGCCTTGATGTTTCATATCTCCTTCGACAGGTTCAGTCGGGCATGTCTCAAGCATTCGTTCGGCATTCGACTCAATGAAGAAATGGGCTTAAAATATCTCTCAACAATGGATTCTTCTTTTCTTTCTTCAACACACCAGCTATACTAATGACTGTTAAACTAGTTGAATCAATGTGACGAAGAAGAATTTATAGGAGAGGAGGAGGAGATTTGGGATTCCACATAAGGTGGAAGAGAGGTCTATCCCTTTGGGGAGTTGCACGTTTGTAGGAACTAATAGGCCAAAGGGAGAAACTCATCTTGATTCAGTTTAATAAACAATGATAAATCTACTCACGAAGTTTTTAAGCATGGAAGCTTCGTTTCTATTTTTAAAAACTTCCCAAAAGCAGCTCAGCGCGGGTGCCCTTCTGAGACAGAGCGCCAAGGGGCACGAGGCCCAGTGTTAATTTCTTTATGGGTGTGAGGCCATAACTTCCTACCAGCGTTGACCCAAAAACATAATTTTATGAAGGTTTTCTTGAGGAATGATCAATAGAGATTATGATCTTGACATGACAAGGGATGCAATGAAATTTATGGCAATGTGTGATAGTACATAGGAGTCACTGAAATGGTCCTCCAATGTTTGGGATGGGGATTGCAGGGACGGTGACAAAATACTATCTAACACCCCTAAACGAAATTTGTTTAGGTCCGGGATAGGCCCATATGCATAGGAACAGTCCTATGGAAAATCCTGTAGTACTCAGAGAGAAATTTCTAATGATATATCGTATGCACCAAACAAAGATAATATGACCAATTTACGACCCTGGGAAGTTGGCTACCCAACTAACCCCAACAGGTCCCACAAACACTGGGTGTTCCAACTCCTCGCATTATGTTTTTGGTTTTTTAGGGTTTTCCCATGTTTTTCAATAATAGAATGGTCCTTGATCCTCATTCTAACACAATTTAGAGGCATGTAGCTGCCACATCTCTTCTCAAATATAAGCTACCATCGCCCAAGCTAGTTTATTTTCATTATGTTCGTAAGAATATTTAAGTTATTTGATACTAATGAAATAAAGTTTTATTTATGTTACATCTCTATGTTTTATTGCTTTCCTGCATAAGTTCGGATCAACAAACCAACAGACAAAGTGGGAGGTCAAGGTTGTGGAGAAAAAAGTTATGGAGGCATCAGGTGAGAAAATCAGAGGGAGGGTAAATTATCATATGGAAAAAAAAATATCAGGTGATGTTGGTGGAGTACTTGATTATGTTGTTGAAGTGCTAGAAGAAATCACATCCACAAGCTCCTTCATCCTTTTCGATGTAGATTTACTTCTATCTTGATGACGACCCGCCTTAAAGCACTCTGGATAATTTGAACGAAGATGGCCAGTCGAGTGGAAAATTAGGAAACGATATGGGATACCCCAGTAATCAATGTCTAATCTGCGTGATAATGTGTCCTAACTGATGTCCAGGCAGGATAATAAACCACCTCCAAGGTGTACCTTGATCAGAATCCAGGCGATTTTCTTATGCATCTGTCTAATACATGCCTCATCCCAAAAGTAGAAGACTCCCATGGAATTTTTTATGTCAATGATCACATAATGAGTCCACAGTTCCATTGGAAGTCCCAAAATCTTTGTCCAAACAATTTTTTTCCAAGGGGTATCCATATGGGGATCAAATCCATCTTGCCAGGGTTGAAGCATTAGAATTAATTGACCTTGAACCCAGAGAATGTGAAGAGCGGTTTCAACATCATATGGGCTTAGAAAATGGTAGAAGACCTAGTCATGCTGGAGCATGTTGATGCATGGCCAATATCCAAGTTTCAGCTTCCATAAAGTGTTCCTCTACAGTTTGATTTGATCTCAAGTGAGGTGCAGAAACTGCCACCTACCATGAAGGACATGCAATTTTTGCCTCTTAATTTTCTCCCAAAATATTTCAGGTTTGAGATTCAGGGTACCAAGTGATTTATTAACCTTCAGAGGGTAGTATTTACCTCTATTTTTACTATGAGAGTGCAAGAGTAAGGGGTTACCAGGGAACGGAAGCGGAGAGTCTACGCTGTTAGGAAGGGTAGAGTGATAGCAGTTGTCAGCCTCAATCATTAGCGCTAATAGGGTATTATAATTTGAGGAAGAAGGCATATGCATGTTTTCAGGTGTAGGATTTTTCCGAAAAATGAATCCAAATAAAGTTGACAATTGTGGATCAAGGCAAGTGGGGGAGTATTTTGTACAAAAGTAAATGAGGCATTGACAAATCATAACGAGAGGGTGAAAATCAGACGCAGAGACAAGCGATGGACAATGGATAAATATAGGGGAGTTCCCAAGGTACATTAGAGGAAATTTTATCTTAAAACTACCCATGAAATTTTCATGTCATAATATGTAAACCAATCAAAATCCTTTAAATTTAAAAAGTGGTACATGTAAAGATTGTGGAGGGAAAAGAAGAAAAACTACTTTTTTAATTGTATTTTGGGCATATATGCTTATAGTTTTACTCAAATTTCAAGTGTATGCACTCGCTCGATGCAGAATTAAATTCCACATCCAACGAGAACCCATGATGCATAGTTTTGAGGAGACCCACATTGATAAAAATTGAAGATACATTAAAAAACGTTTTGAACACGTTTTTTAATGTATATTCAATTTTTATTAATGTGGGTATCCTCAAAAGTATGCATAATGGGTACTCGTTGGATGTATAATTTAATTTTGCATCCAACTAGTGTCTACACTTGAAATTTTAGTAAACTTATAAGGAGATATGCCAAAAATACAATTAAAAAAAATATTTTTCTTCTTTTCCCTCTAAATTTTATAACTCATATTTATTATTTTAATTATTATATTATTATTTTTTCTTACGATTCCACTTTTAGGCTAAAATTTCCTCTAATGGGGGGTTTGGGGGGGTAGGTGCAACTTGGAAAATAGGCTATCGGGTCATCCAATTTTGAATTTTCAACAATATTTGAAGGAGCCAAAGAAATGGTGCCAGCTCGTACTCTGTGGACTATGTTCTTGTAGAATGTTCTTGCGATAGTTCATTTTCCTTCAGATGTGTGAAGATGACATACATAAGATGCTTGTATTCCTATAGATATGTAGATTAAAATTAAAACTCATAATTAGTTAATAACTTGGTGGAGCTCTGGGTCTCTTGATTGTGGCACAGAATCCCTTCGTTTGCTGTGTGGATCTCCCCTAATCTATTTGTATAACTTTGTTGTGTTGGATTCTTGTAAAGGATCTATTTTTTAAAATTCAATCTAATAGAAATTATGCAGTTAGTCTTCTAATGTTTTTCCCTGCATCAACTAACTCCTCCCAAGATTATGTTCGGTATATATGTGTCTATCTGAAGCAAAAATCATGTGTGTATGTCCTCCTTGTAGGTATGAATGTGTGTCAATATTTTCCTATTACCTGTAATCACAGAAATTAGTTAAAGCATTTTTCTTCCCTTGCATGTATCGTCGCTCCCTCCTGTAGTTTTTATATATTATGGAGTCATCAACAGCAGCAACTCCATTTTCCAAAATCTAGGAAACTTGCTCCTAACTTCCAAGATACTTTAGCCCTTGTTTCTTGTTCTACTTGTGCCCAAACTGTACACACCGAAGTTAGTAATAGCCCCTTTCTTCGTACATGTTTTTTATTACTGCCTCAACCATGGCAAATCTACCGAATTTTAGTTTTTATTTTACTTAAAAATAAATTTATATCGATTAAAAATTCAACATAATATTTATGAAAATAAATAAACAAATATTAAATTAATTGAGTTTTTTAGTGGTTGCATTGAATCATTATGATCCTCCTCATCCAAGTACAGTTCTTGTAATTTGACATATATAAGTTATGTCCAAAAACACAATGATTCCCAGTAACCATTTTTTTCAAAAATATACTCATTAAAAACTCAACATACCATTTACTAAACTTGATATTATTAAACCAACCTAGATCCGTTTTAAATCTAGATGTACCAAGTGCCAAGAGGGATCAAATCCCTCTTTGCCCTAAAATAGGTTTGCACTTCAAGATATTTGATCTCTCTCAGCTTAGTAGATCTAGATTTAAAATATATATATATATATTCTTTGGGCATATGGTATTGGTATATATTTATTCGATGCATGTTCAAATCAAATTAAGATAAAATATATGTAGTATTTGACATCTTCTTGCTTTTATAATGTTAGTGAGTCAAACAATTGTTTGGGCACATAGTACTAGTAATTCAAGGTATTCTAACAAAGTTGATTTACTCTCTTTTTTATACTTCCATTTTATTTTAATTATTAATTTTTTAAAATATAATTATTATTATTATTTAATTGGATGGAATTTAAATATTTATAGGTCGGGATAAGACATTACAATATTTATTCTATACTAACTAGAAAGCATCTTAAAAAAAAAAATCAAATAATTAAAATTATTAAATTTATATAAAAAAAATAATTATTATAATTAAATTTTATAATTAATAAAAAAAAATGTGATGAATAATAAATCAAAAAATTTCTTTCCACTAGTCAACTTTGTGATGATATTTATGATACCAGTTAAATTTTTTGAGCATTCATTCCTATCTGAAAAGTGCCACAGTCAACATTACGATAATCGTTCATGATATCATTAAATTTTATGATTGGTAATGTTAGTCTCAAAAGTGGCCATCATGATTAAAAATAGAAAACATATAATGGAAAATAAATTAAATCTTTTATTTACCATTCAACTTTATGGAAAAATTTATGCTATCTTGAATATGCAGAACCCATGTGAACTGGTAATGGGTTGCATGAAAATATATTTAAAAGAAAGTATTTCTAGTAATGGGTTGCATGAGAATCTGGTAATCAGAGGTACCAGATGGAGGAGGTTGAGTGGCCGCCTAACCTTCAGGTGGTTGGGTAGCCACGAATCCTTGTTGAGGGAAAGGATTTGTAAACAAAGTCGGCTGACTAGGCACAACATTGGGAGGGACGGAAGGGGAGGCTTGCTATCCTCGCGATGCTGCTTGAGTCTCCCACATCTTCTGCATCTGTGGTAAAAGAGGAAAATCGTGAGTGTAATGACCATAGACACTGCAACATGAGTAAGGCTTATTCGTACAAACAGGCCTATCCTGCTTGGACTAAGTTCCATGTTGCTGGTTAGCAATGTTAGGTGCATTAACTTAGGGATTAGGTCCAGGATTACCGGGGGAAGATTGATTTTGAGTGCCTTTCCTCTTCTTTTTGGAAGTAGGAGGATTATTCATGCCCTGTTGTGCATACACCTGCCCCTAAGGGGGTAGTGGCTACTGTTGCGGGTTTGAGAAGGCAAGGGAGGCAGGGGTGCTAATGCTTGAGGAGCTGGAGCACCAAGCTGCGGATACAGATAATAAGGAGGTTGGGTAACATTGTGGTAAACATGTTGGGAAAAATAAGAAGGCATGCCGTATCCTGGATACATGCTACTGGGAGGGGGGGAAGTGCTGGAGGTGCTAGCCCCTCCCTGAGGTAAACCATATCCCATGGGAGGCTAAGCATATGGATGAGAAAGAGCTCCAACAATACCGTCGGTGACATGGGATTCCCCCGATGCGTTGGCACCGTCGGGTCTAGGGAGATCAAGTAGGATGGTATAAACATAACCAGAGTGGGTGTAGATTAAGTCATATTGTTACACAATCTGGAGAGAAACTTCTTCAGTTTGAGGGAAATGTGATGCGACATCTTTTCCGATAGCAGGCAAAAGGGATCAAAGGAACCATTCCAAGTATACACAGTCTTTGAAGGTAGGGGCTCGACATAGGATTTTTCTTCTCTGTCATTCCTGGATATGATCAGATAGGCGGGTTGTAGACGATTGACAGAAAGAAGTAAAAATTTTGGTACCAGTGTCATAACGGAGGGGAAGCTGGAAATAAGATAGAAAATCACGGGAAAGTGTCGCAAAGGTGGTATGATAGGATGAGGCCTGATCAACATACCACTTAGAAGCTTTGCCAGTAAATGTATGTTGGAACAACCAAATATGGACATAGTCATCGGTAATGGATTTAGACGAACACCACATGTGGAAAGATCGAACATGGTTTGTAGGATCTTCTCTAGCAAGACCTTCAAACTTGGGGATGTCGGAAGGGAGCTTGTTTGGCATAGTAGGCCAACCAGCGTCATGGCATATAGGGTCATTGATCAACTGGTTAAAATTGGAAAGACTAAGGCCTACCATATAGGGGAGCAAGGGAGCAACCGAGGTAGTTCATGTTGCAATCACACTAGTAGTATTCCCAACATTAGGGTCAAGGCTACCACCAGCGTGAGGTCCTCAACCAAACATGGTGAAGGTGACAGGGGGAGAACCGAGCGTGGAACCAGAAAGGGAACCCAATTAACTAGAAGAGGAGTCGAAGTGTGGACTCGGTGGAGGACTAACTCGAATCCTACGCAGAGGAGTAAGTCTTCCTACCGGAAACTGAGGATGAAGGCCAAGAAGTCTCTGGGATAAACACCTTGGGGCTGCAATGATGAAGGCACAAACATGGCACAAAGGGAAGAGAGAACACCAAGGGCGAAGAGGTGTAGGATCAACTGATTAAAATGTCTAAACAAGAGCAAAGAGGTGTAGGATCAGTTGATTACAATGTTATAGTCTTTTCCTGGTGGTGTTAACCAAGCTCTTCTTCACTTAGGGCGTGTGTGTTAAGTTTGTAAATTTTAATTTTTAAACTCAGATGTTTGTAGAGAAAAAGAAAAAGTGTGTTGTATAACTATAAATAAACCTATAGATAACAGTATATGAAACTGAAATAACAAAAAATAAACAGCTAATTATGCATTAATCTAAACCCAAGGAGGTGGGCCTCTCAACAACTAGTCTGTAGGTGGGCAAAAATCTAGTCAAAACACACCAAAATAGCCAATAGAACTAAATTCAAGAGGGAAAATGATCTAAATGTTAGATTTGCTAGAAATAGGTGCAAAAAAACAACAAAAAATCAGAGGAAAAATTGTTGTAAATGAGGTGGCGAAAGGCTATAACCTGGAGAGAAGCGGAGGGGACTCTGGAGGAAAACCTAAACAAAACTAAAAGGAGGTGTTTTGGATGGATAAATAACCAATCTGAAGTGGATCTGAAGGTAAGGGATCAGATCTTAAAAATGGCTTAACACGCTGAAATTTCAGATGAATTGTAGCAGCTAAAACTCTTCCAAAAAAGGTGGAGGGTACTGAAACCCGAGAGGGCTAGGTTCCCACTTTGATGTGTAAAACAGAAAAAATTCAGGTCCAAAAGGAGCAGAGACAGAGGTCAGACAACCCTGAATAGAGGCCCAGACAAACCAAAAAAAATCTCGCAAAAAGTTCAGGTCACAGTTTCTAACCTGTTTTCTGCAGAGATCATAGGTTTTGGCTTGTTTTCTACGCCCTGGAGGTTCAGGTCACATGTTTTGGCCCAAAAAGTGTGACCTGAATTGTTGGCACTCTCAGGAGTATGTTTCAGAAAATTTTGTCATCTCAGCTGCAGCTGATGACTGTCACCTGCGCAATAGGTCTGAAAATACACGGAAGTTACAATTTTTAATGTTTTAGGGTTTTATAGGATAAAAACAACATCAAGAAAAGAAAAAAAAAAAGTTGAAGAGAAATCCTAGGGTTTGAAGCAGTTGTATATGCAGGGATCTGAAAAAACGACAGAGGTCATAATCGTAAACCCTTGTGGAGCCACCAGTTGTTAGTATGAATCTTAAGCGCAAGCATACGAAAAAGGCTCACTTTAGCCGTGCATAACAAACAACCCTAACGACAAAGATGGTTGCCAATATCTTTAGATCTACAATTAGTTGACCAAGGTAAATGTTTCAAAATCTATATCTATGCATTAAAATACATTAAGCAGTAAATAAAAGCAAGAGTTTCTCCATGCATCCAATAGAAAAGACAATATTGTTTTAAAGTATTTTTGAATGTTTTGACACCTGAGAAGGGAACATAGAAAGATGTTACCAGTCCCCCTCAATGGGATGGGTTATTGTAAGTCCTCGGCACTTCAGATCTAAAATCCCTCTCTCTTGATGGTGTAGAAAACCCAAACAAAAATGGAACTCAAAGGGAGCTCACAAGAAAAATGATAGCAAAATATGACAATGATGGTGGATCAAAGTCAGACCAAAAGTATAGATCCAGAGTGATCTTTAGGCAAAAAAAGGTAGCGAATGAATGGAAAAACCCTTCTATTTATAACAAAATACTGAGTTAGTCTAGATATTAGTGCATAATTAAAATATTATTAACCAATTCTAGATCCAAATTTTATGGAATATTTTATTATATTTGTTGGAGGGAAAAAGAATTTGACTTTGGTCAAATTCCTTTATTTGTAAATAATAAATAAATAAATGATTTATTTATTATTTTAAGGATTTGGTTGAGTAATAATCAAATAAATAATGATTTATTCAATTATTTATAAATGATTTAGTCAAATTTAACAAGGAATATTATTTAAATAAGGTTTAAATCATTATTCATATAAAATAATAAGATAAATAATGATTTATCTAATTAATTTTCCTTTTTTGGGTTAAATATGACCAGGAATATTAATTAAATTGTTATTTAACTAATTATTCCTTGAGGAAAATGAAACAAATGTGGATTTATTTAATATTTCCTCATGGGGTTTCCTGTTTAGACCATAAACAACTTAATAAATAAGGATTACTCAGTTATTTTTCATAGTGAAAGCAATTTTACTTAGGGTAAAATTGGTATTACATGGTGTACTTTGGTCCATCTAATAGTAACAGGTTAGATGACCAAAAAATGGTGCAACACCTTGGATGAAGAATTTAATTATGCATCCAACTAGTACTCCTGCTCAAAATTTGAGTAAAAACATAGGGAGATAAGTTGAAAATACGGGTTGAAAAAGTAGTTTTATTATTTTATTATTTATTATTCTTTTTACTTTTCATTTTTCCTCCACAATTTGGTGATTTAATCTAATCTTATTTTATTATTTCCACTATTATTTTAAAATTTCCTTAGGAGGCCCATTTTAGACCTCAAAATTTCCCTTATGTTTTAACAACATGTCCTACATGATCTTTGAGGACTCCTCCAAATCTAGCTTCGCCTCAATTTTCCTGAGAGGCTCCATCGAAGTTCATTTTGTAATGGAGGGGGAGGGGGACTCCAGGAGGAGGGAGATGGAAGAGGTGAGTGGGGGAGGGAATTGAAGGCAAGGTTTGGGGGTTTAAGGTTCCACCAATTGAGTATTTGTTTTTCCAATGGTGGGGCAAGAAAATCCTAGGTAGTCCAATTTATGAGAGCAATAGATTCCTCCATGTGCTTGTGCATGATAAGCCAGACTCTTTGTGGAGCTTTACGGGTGTTATTGAATATTCGTTGATTGCATTCTTTCCAAATTTCATAGGCCAGAAAGAGAGGATTCACATTCCAAATGTAGGATAGGATGGGATTGATGTCAGGAGAGGTTGGCCAGTTTTGAAGGCTTTAGATATGCAAATTCTTTACTTAATGGATCTGAGGAAATGGTGCTCAATTTTATGCCATGGTTTTTTGGAAAATGGGTAGCCAAGGAAAATTTGGACAAGAGTTTCTTGTTGAGCACCACATAGAACGTTCCAGGGGGGCCCATGAAATAATTTTCTGATAAGGTTATCGCATGTGAGGAATTTGCATCTAGATAGGAGCCATAGGAAAGTTTTTATTTTTGGCTAGGTGTTCAGGCTCCAGAGCTTGGTCCAGAAGGGGTACCATTCAGGGAGCTCAGGGTGGATTAGGAGGTTGTGAGCTTCTTTGACAAATAATCTTCCAAATTTTTGATATCGCCACCAGAGAACATCATTTCCATCTTTTTACTCAATTGTTCTTTTGGAAAATTATTGTTGAAGGAGGGGGCAAGTGTGATCATTTTCTTCCTCTGAGCATAGAATTTTTTGGCCCAGTTGCGATCAGTGAGTCATCAGGATTTTTCCAAAATTGAGAGATGGAGAGGTGACCTATGATGAGGCCATGAACCTAGCGGAGCCGGGTGGGGAGGACAAAGTCGATCCTTATTTGTTGCTTCCAAGAGTCATTCCAAATTTAGTATTCCAATTTCTCGTCTCAAAATTCCCTAAAGTTGTGTAACTATATCAAGTGCATGTTTAGATTGGCCAAATTCCAAATAAGAGAGTGCGAGGAGGCATGAGATAATCAAATCAGTTCTTGCTAAGGCATATCACTTGCATGTTTGGAATTCCATAGCTTGGCCAAGGGTTCTTGTTTGTGTTTGATCCACTTAACATAATAATAAATATTATGAACTTTTGCATCCATATATAATTTGATACTTTTGACATTTTATCTTGATTTTTTTTAATATATATTAATTAAGAGTTAAGTTATAAAGAAAAATTTTCAGAAATGGATTGGAGGAATAGTGTTTTATATAAAAAGGGTGTCTCTCCTCACACTTTATAAGATATCCCCCCTCAATTAGTACATTTGGATCAAAATATTTGACATTAATATTAAGAGGATTTATATTGCAATTTTTTATTTCACACCTATCAACTCTACCTTTTATAAAAAAACAACTAAATAATAATTATCATTATAATACCTTAAAGCAAGATATTCATTGTGTCAAGGCACACTCTCCATCCTAGTATGGTAGAGATGTTGTAATGTAATGTCCTGTAAATGTTTTGACTAAGTCAAATTACATAAAAATAAAAATAAAAACAAAAAAAAAATAATAAACATAAAATTAAAAACTCTACTTATAATTATAGTAATCAATAAAACATTCAGACTAGGTAAAATTACATAAAAATAAAAATAAAATAAAAAACATAAAATTAACAATTATATTTATAATTATAATTATAATTAATAATTAAACCAACATATATTCATCTTAATTCTAGATCTACCGGGCATCAAGAGGGATCAAATCTTTTTTCACTCTAAAATAGGCTTGCATATCAAGATATTTGGTCCCTCTCGGTGCTTGGTAGATCCATAATTAAGATGGATCTAGGCTGGTAGTCTAAAGAATGATGTTATGCTACCCTTGTTAGGAAAATTTAATGGTAGAACCACATGTAACCAATTTATTATTCTAAGTAATGATTCAAACCCTAATCCTCTTTGGTTAGATGAGGAACTTAATCTAGTTAGTAGATTCTAAAGAAACTTTAAAGGCCTAACCAAGAATTTATTTTGTACGAGTTAGTCAAACTTTGTAGTTCTCAAGACCTTATAATTTGCAATGGTGTAATCAAGTGGCCAAACTCCAACTGAGATGAATTGTATTCATGTGCTTGGAAATAGTATTGTGAATTATATGTAATATATGCTTCCAACCAAATTGTAAATTTTTACCTCTTAAATGACCATGATCCTGAATCTGATCATAGCTTTTTACCCTTAACTCTAAACTTTGTCTTTTAAAACAAGCATAGGCATGATAATTATAAGACTTAAAACCACCTACTTTTTGAAAAGAGTAAAATGAGATATCTTCCTAAAGGAATTAAATATAAATTTACACATTTTAACTTATAAGGATAACATTGAAAACCTCAGTCATATTTTTACTGCAACCCTACCTGTTACCATTAGCAAGTTATCTACCAATGTGTCATATACAAATTATAATAGAACTACAAACCCTTGGTATGCTAATGATTGTAAAATTACTAGAAAAGTGATTAGGGATGATCCTAGTTTAACATTAGAACTTAATAAGAAAAATATGTACAAAACTCTTAAAAAGAAGAGATAATATATAAGTAGAAAGCAAGAGAAATTATTGCACCTCTCTAAGTTTTACCCTAGAGATTTTTGGAGGAAAATTATGATTCGTGTGACTAAATAAAATGACTTGATTCCATTGAAAAACTTCAATATTTGAAGTTTTTAACCCTATATATAAATTACTTGCAAACAAACTCTTAAAATAGAAGAATATACAATGGCTAGAAGATAAAACAATTATACATGGATATTTTCCCCTGGATCTCAAAACCAAGAATACCAGATTGATTTTTTGTTAAATTCCTTTCGATGTTACAATACATATATATACATGCCCAAGCATTCATAAATCTCAATCCACTAACCCTATTAGAACATAATCGTAGTTCCCATGACCGAATCTACAAATACCATGGAAAAAGACCATTGTGCCCAAAAACCATGCATAAAACCATAGGTAGGTCCATCCGCCATATTTGGATCCGCCCAACTATTATTGGGTCCACATAAAATAAAATTTTTGAACCCCATGATGTGTAGAAATAATATAACACACACCTAACATTCTCCCATGTGTTATTTTTTTTTCCACGCCATTGTCACAGGAGAGATTAGTCATTTAATTTCCATGCCCAAAATATAGTTTGCGGCACCAAGATCCTTCATGTCGAATTTATAGGACAACTTGGTCTTCAAATCATGGATATTTTTTGTCATTTCCAATCAACAACATATCATCCAAATATAAGACCAAATAAATAACACGGTCACCAATTAATTTAAAATACACAGAATGATTTTCTTTTCTCCTTGTATTGAAGCCAAGTCCCCGTATATATGTATCAAATTTTTTATACCACGTCCTTGGTGACTTCTTTAACCCATACAGAGACATTTTTAACTTGCATACCAGTTCTTTCTTACACTTCACTTCAAAACCTTATGGTTTCTTCATGTAGATCTCTTCTTCTAGATCACCATGAAGAAATGTTGTCTTCACATCCATCTGTTCTACCTCAAAATCAAAAGAAACAACAAAAAATAAACTTAATATAATAGATCCTAACTTGGAAATAGGAGAAAACATATCACTAAAATCAATTCCCAGCACCTGGGAATAACCTTTTTCTACTATTTGTATTTCTCCACCTTTCCTTATGCATTCATCTTCTCCATTTGTTGCAAATGGGTTTCCTTCCAGCCATAAACTCCACCAGATCCCAAGCCTCATTTTTGTCCAAAGATGTCATTTAATTAACCATGTCCTCCTACCAAAGTTTTCCATCCTCTGAATCCAATTCCTCCCTAATAGCTCCGGGATCGTCATCAGTAATAAATAAATCAAAATTTGAACTTAAAGAATATGGAATATACTTATCCGGCTTCCTTCTCTCTCTTCTCAAAACTAGAGTGTGTGGCTCTTCCTCTTCAAAATCAAGTTCTGTTGTAGAGTCTGATTCTTCCTTCTTCAATTCAAACTCTATCTTCTCAAGTTCATTTCATAGGAACTCATGTTTAATAACATCTTTCATCTCTCTAAACACCACATATCAGTTTTACACAACCTTCCTTATTTCTGGGTTCCAAAGCTTATAACCCTTTAAACCATCCTTATATTGAAAAAATATGCACCTTTCAGATTTACTGTCCAACTTGGTTCTTGTCTACTTTAAAACACGTACATATGCATCACACCAAATACCTTCAGATGTAAAAGAGATGGTTTCTTATCAATCCATACCTCATGTGGAGTCTTATCCTCCAACGCTATGAAGGTGATCTATTAAATGGGTAACATGAAGTATCCACTGCCTCTGCCCATAATTCCTTCCCCAGTTCAGTGCCACTGAGCATGCTTCTTGCCTTTTCCATAAATGTCTTGTTCATTCTTTCTGCAACTCCATTTTGATAAGGTGTGTATGGAGCAGCATTCTTCCATTTTATACCACACTTCTTATAGAACTCTTCAAATTCCTTTTTGTAGAACTCAACATCTTGATATTCTTATCTATCTAATTTTCCACCATACCCTTAAATTCTTTAAACCTGTCAAAGACTCCAAAATTATTTATGAGGAAATATATCCATGTATTCCTTAAGAAGTCATGTATATTTATGGTTTTCAAGCTTCTGTGGTTGTCATTAATGGTAGAAATATCATAATTATCCACAGTATTTTAGAACAATGGTCGACGTTTCGAATCCCAACGGGGATCCATCTTTAGGAAAAGATGAGAATGAAGATGGATGCCCTTTTGGATTTGAAACGTCGACCATTTTTTTATGATACTGTGGATAATCCAGAGATTTATGCAATTAATTCATGTATAAATGAGACATAGTACATAGACTTACCCAGTGATGGATCCGACACAAGTCCAAACACATCATTGTGCACAAGCTCTAATATCCATTTAGTCATCTTAGCACCAGAGGGGAAGCTCACCAGATTCCACTTCACATATAAAAAAATTTCACAAAAATCGAAATCCAGAGAGAAATTAGACATACTTTCTTCCATACCATTACCAAGTAATATTCGAATACTCTTCTCCCCAATGGGTCCCACTCTTTGATGTCATAACATAGCCTTTTCTCCAGAGACCACTAGATTTTATGCTCCACCTTCAAAACCACAGAACTATTGCACCCATCAACAAAAGTGTTTCCCAACAACTTATACAGAGTTGTGATCCGAACTCCCTATATCAATGCCAGTGGTCCCTGAAACATCTTGCGGGTATCTTTATGAAACATTGTTTTTACACCTACATCATCCATCTTACTTACCGAAATCATATTTCTAGCCAATGCAAGAATATGCAGAACACCGGGAAGTTTTATAATCCTTCCACATTGCAACTTTAGTTTGAATTTTCCATGTCATATGAATCTATGTTTCACATCTTTCCCTAGGAAGACATCACCATCATCATATTTCTCGTACTTGAAAAACCACTCCCTATGGGGAGTGAAGTGAATGGATGCACCTGACTCAATCAACCATGCCTCATGATCTATGTGTGTACTTGAAGAAGAAGACATGTACACATCCCCACCTTCATCGAAGGTGGTTTTTTACTCTGCGAAAGCAGCATCATCAGATTCCTTTCCTTTCTCAGGATCTTTAAATCTACAGTCCTTTTTGCAATTCCCTTCCATTCTGCATTTATAACGTGCCTTTATAAATTTTCCTAGAGATTTATATCCCCCTATAGATTTAGATATCCCTCTAGATTTAGATCTCCCACTTGAGGAGTTATTTTTGTTTCTGTTTTGGGACCATCCTCTCACAGACAGGGCATCTCCATTCTTTCTCTCTATATTTTTCCTTCTCATCTCCTCCAACATCAAATATGAGACTATTTCATCAAACATCAAAGTAGTTTTATTTCTACTTTTTGCAACAACCAAAATATCCCACGAGTCTAGTAGAGAACACAAAAAACTGATGCACTTTTTCTCATCTGAAATTTTAATATCAATAGACAAAAATTGGCTTATCAAAATATTAAAGGCATTCAGATGCTCTATCACCATGTCTCCATTCTTCATCGTCAAGTTATACGGATTTTATCAGTAGGAGTACTTTTTTCACCAGAGACTTAGATTTATACAAAGTACCTAACTTATCCCAGAAAGCCTTTGTCGTAGCTTCCCCTAATACATTCAATAATATTGAATCTTAGAAACACAATCATATTATTCTCTTCTCGAGTCTTCTGTCAAAATTATTGTTGATGTTGTACCTAGATCTAAAACAATCCATTGATATTTATCTACCAACATATCCTCCATCTTGAGTTTCCACAACTGAAAACTTTGTCCATTTAATTTCTCAATCCCTATCATTCCACTGTTTTCCATCTTGTTTCACCACAAGAATTGATCTCGTAGATCTCCCATTGTAACAAGGTCTACCACGAGCCTAAGAAAAACCTTTCAGCATCAAAAGTGTCCCCTTTGTTAGCCACCTATAATTTTTTGTCAGAGCAAATAGGTGGCTAATTATTTTTCTGAGCCTTCAAGAAATACATTTCCTATAAAAAAATATCATTCTTGAAGCCTCTATGTGCCCTTTTCCTTTGAAAATATCTTCACTTTCGTTTCCATCCAAAAAGCCTCACTCTCTGTGAAACAATTAAGCTCAGAAAGCCTCTATTTGCTCCCTTGTATCCCTGCAAATTTCCCCATTTTAACCCCTTTTTTTCCCTTTCTCAAAATTCCCCTTTGACCCCCAAAATCCCTTCCTAAGTCTTCTAAACCGTCTAATTCCCCTTTTCAAACCATGTGAAATCCCTCCATTTGATTTAAATCCCCCTTTTTTCCCTTATCAGAACCTCTATTCAGCCTTTAAAAACTCTGTTTTTAGGCCTAAAACCCACTTTTTACCATATAATAGGCCTAAGCCCCTTGCAGCTAAGCACCAGCCCCTTCTCTGCATGTAATCGAGCGTTAATACCAAGCGCTGAGGTGTAAAGCGCTTATAAAAATCGGAAGTTTGATGGGAGTTCGTTTCTTTGTTAAAATGAAATTTTTCGATGCGAGGAAGAAATGTTCTATTAACCGTGGGTGCAATATCCGTTGTTGATCTGAATAGATCTAACGTTCCATGCTTGTTTCACCATGCCCCACCTCATTCCTCTGTTACCCTCTGATGGCCATCTCCACCATCGATTCCCCTCTGTTAGCCCCTTATGAATACCTTGACAAAGAAAGCAAGGGGCTAGAATGTTTTATGAGCCTTCAAGGAATGCATTTCCCTTGAAAACACATCATCCTTGAAGTCTTTTTATGTTTCCCTGCCTATGACTATTTCCCTCTGCTATTCTGTTGTTCCTGAGCCTTGCTGAAAGATGAATTTTGATAAAAAAGGCCTTATTTCGCCCCTTGTATCCATGAAGAATTCCCCCCACTTTATCTTTTCCCATTTTCCCAAATTCCCCTTTGTTTCCCTAAAAATTCGCCCTTACCCTCCTAAATCTT